>APFE031163996.1:146275-172529 GCA_000404065.3 Pinus taeda
GCCCTAGCTAGTTTATTTCCATTTCTGATTGTAAGCATATTTTAGTATTTTCCATTAATGAAATGAATTATTATTTCCGCTGCATATTGTGTATATGGTTATCTCTGTAATTTGTTGTGTTCCTGTTTAAATCCGGATCAATAACTGTTGGAAATAGTCGAAACTACCAGACCAACCGAGATAGTTGATGCAGAGGACAGAGACACTGATGCAGGGCCAACGCAAGGCCATCGTAGCAATAGTCTAGGTTAGCTAGCCTTGTGCCAAGTCAGCCGTAATTCTACCATGTGAAGTGAGGTAAAACTCACTCAGGTTTTCTGCCAATATTTTTCTTTGTAAAGGATTGCTAGATGACCATCCTATATTTGTATTCAGATATTTCTCCTCAATAATAATAAACCCTCAAAACTAATGCATTGGTTTTCCCACATTGGGTTTTTTCGGGGACTATTGTGTCCAAAAATAAATGTGTCCTATGTATCTTGTTCTTTGCTTTGTTTTCTATTTCACGAGATCAAATATTCAATTAGTGTAGGCTTCACAAGTAATTTTATTCAATATTGAAAATATTAACTTGATGAATGTAATATAAAAAATCAAGTAGCTAAAGTAGATTCAAATTTGTTGCAATAGCGGTCTCTTCGAGTCTAGGGATTTTCACACAAGATACCTAGCTACACAAGAGAAAGTAATCACTCATTTTCAAGACACTTTGGGATTGCTAGGGGACAAAAGCTAGCAAGCATGCCAAAGGAGATGGGGCACCCTACCAGACAGCCTAAAGATCAGGGAGTATCATTCCCCTGAAAGAATGAGGGATGCACTAGAGAGGATTCCACCTATATAAGAAGGCACTGCAAAGGCTCAAAATCAATTGGATTAGCTTGAAACTCAGTCCACCATTTCTCTTGGGTATGTTAGAAGGAAGAAGGAAGAAGAAGAAAGAAAGTGGGAGGAAACAGAGAAGCATGGAGAATTTTATCCACAAGAGGAGAATACATCAACAGAAGCCTGGAATGTTAGAGAGGCCACAAGAGCAATGAAAGACATGTACATAAATTAAGTTGTTTAGAGGATAAGAAACAATTTCAGTAGGGGGTGATGATGAGACTCATAAGTAGGTAAATTATATGGACCTTAATGCCACTCTCCAACTTATTAGTATAAACTTTTCTCACATTTCTTTACATGTTTTGTTATATTTTTCTTAGTGAGAAGGGTAAAGATGAGATGTTATGCCATGTGGCCTAATGTTCATTAATTGTAGGATTTGGAGAAATTTTGGCTAATGTAATTGCAGGAACTTGAAATAGAAAAGCAAGATGGATTTTAGGAGATTGGATCTCCCTCCTTATCTCCTCACTCACTCAAATATTCCTCCACCATATCTCATCATCTCAGAGTTACAAGCAACCAAGCCATCAAGGTCATTGGCAGCCAAGCTAGTGATAGTTGAAGACAAGTTTATCTCGAGTTGGGAGACAAGCCTCCATAAATTAGCTATTAATAACTCTATTTTTCCTACATTCAACTCATCTTTTCCATGTATAAATGAAATTGTGCATAAATGAAGAAAATAATGTATGTTGTTGTAGGAGCTTCTGATCTTTAGTGAGACCTCATATCACCAACCACATCCAAGTCTTCTCCATGTACGTTTCCAAAGTCCACCAAACCCTAATCTGAATTCTTGTTTTGTAAGCAAAGTGGACATTTTCCTTAAGCAAGTCCAACCATCTTGAAGCCTTGGACTGAGCCTTGGGTAGTGTGCACCTCCTCTATGCTTGATTTCCCCATCATAAACCTTTCCCACACTTCATTCCACCTTTCCTACCTCCTTATAATATTTAGGCCTATTTCCTGTAGTAAAACAAGGCATCGTGTAGTAGAACTAATACATCCTGTAGTACTACAAGAAACCCTATAGCAACCTATTTTAAGCCTGAATTGAGCATAAATGGTCATCTAAGCTTAAGTTAGGCCTCCACTTGGCTTCCATACCTTTCAAACAATTTCAGACATGTTTCCCCACACCTGTCTCCCCTGTCAAAGAAAAAAGTGGTTAAATTAGCATTTGCATTTATAAAACTAAAGATAAAAAAGGCCTTTTCTACAATTTCTAAGTTAGCACATGCATGCAGTAGTCATAGTAGTTCTTAGATAAAATTCCATACTCATTTAGCCCAGATAACTAGATGTTATATACAATGTTAAGTTAGGTCCCTTTTGCAAGAAAACTCTGTAGATGCTTAGCTAGATGATTTCATGTCACTTTATAGCACCTTCCAATTCAACACTTTTCCTAGAATATGCAGCATTCCCTTTCTGTACTAAGAGTAATTTTCCCCTTTCCATTTGGTATTCAAACTCCTCGTAGCCAATAAAAGATTGGTTTGAAAAACCCTAGTGGTTTCTCACCCTAGTTGATGAGTGACAAGAGTAGACCATTAGATATACTATGTATACAGCACTGTCACCTCCAAGTTTGTATGAACCCTGGGTTGATGAAGTAAAGTTGGTAGACCTAGGAGTTGCAACATTCTTGCTGCAATATTGGTGCTCATAATTGACTATGATTACCTCATATACTATTTGAATGAGTACACTGAGTTCTTACCTCTTGTTCTGTAGATGTGAGCAGGGTGGTGGCACTATTTAGGGAGGAGGAAACTGCATCACTTTGTAACTCTGGTTGTTAGCACTACTTCACTTCCCGCAATGATCCATTCTAGCCCCTTCCTCTAGGATCCTTCTTTTAGTAGGCACCGTCATTGACTAACCTCCTCCCTTGTCACCCATGTGATATTTTCTACCACTCCTCAGTGTGCCATCCTCATAATCCTCCTGTTCCATTCTTATCCCTTCCTCTATTATGCGTAGATTTTTGTACACCAATACTGTCTACTACCACCATTTTTTCTTTTTTTCATTTGTCCCTCAAAACAACTCCCAAGCCTCCTTCACTCCCTCATCCGGGTGGGCCACCTAGCCGCTCATGGTGTCAGATTTTAATGGAAAAACATTATGGTAATACGAAAACATCTTAATCAGTAACGATAATGATCTTACAAATATACCACCTCGAACTTGAGAAAATTTCATTCCATTGTAGTGCAAGATGCCATCAATTCTATAACAAATTCCATAATATATCATTCTAATGCGCTCTCAAATCAAAAATCAGTAGCACGTGAAATCTTATTTCTTAATGCTTCGAGCTGATGTACCTCTTCAGGCATCCACCTCCTTGGCCCATCATGGCAATGTGCGGGGTTAATATCTATCAACCTTCGTACCCACTCTTTCAAAATATTAGGAAAATATATAAAGAAGATTTTGTGAAAATTAGTATACACATACTTCTTGCAGCCATTTTTCCATGCTCTGATCCTTATCTCCAATTTCTTTTGCAGCAAACTTGTGCTCCTTTTTCTTAAGCCAGCGAGTGATCTCGCTCTTGTCATGATTCCAAAATTTCCACATCCTCAAAAGACAATCTCATCTTGGTCCTAGTAACAAAACCATTTATTGGTGCATAGGATGCTGACAGACTCGAGATTTATGACACAATGGCAAACAAAAGCCTGCTTAACATCAACCCTTTCAGTAACACTCACAAGGTGAGTGAAGTCTCACCCAAGATGCTAATGGGTTACTTTCAGAACCAAGTTTTTGTAGTCAAATAAGATTATCTTAAGGTTATGAAACATTACTCCTATTTGACAGCGACCAAAACACTCTACTGTTTTCATGCATTGTGCTCCACACCAGACCTCAAATCCTTCAAAATTTTAACAGACCTATCATGACTATGTGCAATGTAATAGGACCATGTGAACCTTTAACATAATGACCAACTTACAATAGTCATGCAAACAACACTGATTGGTCGCATTGACCCTTTATTCTAACACAACGATGACTACTTGACAGGCCTTAATAACAACAACATTATTGGGTCGTACAAGAACACATCATTGCTATAGGATACTATGAGGAAGCAAAAAATCAAGACAAACATCATGATTAATAAACATACCAAAAATCCTTCAACGTTAATATCATCCTAACCTCAAATTGTAGATAGAATCCATATTTGATATATATGCACAACAATGAAATATACCATTACACTCGGACAGTTGTATAGAAAATGGAAAGAACACAAAGCATTTCATTAACAGTTGCAACCATAACAAATATATATTAGTTCCGATAATATTGGTCCATATGTATTAACAAAAAGGGGTGAAAATACAAAAAGTTACAAATAATAGTTTATCGAGCCCTTTGGCCATTAGTGAGATCATCCATGAAAAAACAAGGAACCATTTGAACCACATTATCACATATCTTCCATAACTAATAGAATTTGCATTAGCATTTTTCAACAATGATCGACATAACCTTAATAACCAAATACTAAGTACAAAGACCCACTTCAAATCACATTACATAAATTAAACCATTAGTTACCGACAATATACCATTCAACTCATAGTCTTCAACCAACTTCCCTTCGATCTTTGATAAACCATTTTATAATACCCAAAAGTTCCTCTCGAAGGTTCTCTTTTTCCTTCTCCTTTTGCTTAGTCAGCCTCCCAACCATTGAGATATTTCCCTATCTCTAGCTAAGCTCTCCCACACTAGTATAACCACCTCAAAATATCCTTTTCCTAGGTTTGGCTCCATTCCGCCTAATGACTCTTGCATAAAAATATCTACAATTTTTTGGTGGCCATGACCTCCTTGGTAAGTTTCCTCATCTTGCAAAATCCTAACGGTCATTATCCTTAGTCAAAGACCCTTTATTCGTTCCACTACTATCTTCCTATGACATAGTGTCATCGTTCGCCACACCTCGATCATTGCACCAGCCCCATGTTGTGTTGTCCTTCTAGCACTAGCCCTCTATTGTGTGTCTATGTCATGTTCTAGCCCTCTATTTCCCTCTATCATATCCTATCCTACGCTCCTTGCTCACGCTTCATGGTCCTACCTATACTAAAAATTTTGCAAAAAAATTATGGGCCCCAAAATTACTACAATAATGGAAGTAGAAACATAGGATACATGTGGATGGTAAGGTGGATATGAATAATGAGAAAGACATAAACATGAAAACCATGTTGTTGATTTCATGATATGCACGGAATAAGAAATATTTTTTTCTAAACCTTCTCTTGAAAATGAATTATAAAATATTATATGTGTTGTATGCATATATGAATGTGATGTATAAATATGCACATGGTAATTGCATGTTGATTAATAGTGATATGTCGTAATATGTAATAATTGATATGATAGGTTAACCATTGTTGTTGTTTTGTTGATGATGTAGCTGATCGTACAAAAAATGTATGGAGCACAAGCCTTATAGGTATGTCGTCTTATTTTACGTGAAATCCGTGGCAAGACGGATCACCCAGGGGATTATTAACCAATGAAGTGGATGTCTTAATCTAGAAGGGTGAGTATGACAAAACAATAAGTGTTGGAACAAAATGAGATGCCCTAGAAGTGGTGGTACGAGACCCGAAGGAATACTGGGTGTAGTGAATGGGTGCATCACTTGGACATAGCTAGTGGGTACTAGGTGTGTACTCGGTGATGGGAAAGTAGATTCCATATGGAGTTAACATTCCATCTACTCATAAAGATAAGTATTGATTGAGGGTTTATATCTTATTCTTTTAAGTTACATATATATACATCATAAATTGAGATTATTAGGGATAGAATCCATATGGATAGTCTATTGGTTTTATGGGCTCATAGAAATTATAATTAGTTGTTATAAATTCAGGATCATATATCTGAAGGAATTCTTCGAAATTATTTTTTTAGCTTGGTAAATATAGCATTGAGGATGCTGTTTGGTGCTCTGAGGTGGAAGGAATTGTGGACATGAACAATAATTAGCGAGGCTGCAGTGGATTGAATGTAGAAGCTTTATGTAGATATTGTATAAAGGTTTTATTACATGGATACAGGTGGCCTAACTAGGACACAAGTTGTATAACATATTTCCTACAAGGAATAATAGGTACATTATAGGTTATAATGAGGGGTCATAGTAGGTGATCGGGTTATAATAAGTAAAATGGGTTACTGTAGGTAGATTAGTCATGGGTAGGTGACAGGTTCCTTAAAATTTGTAACAAACTTGTCACAAGTAAGTGACAATATCATTACAAGTTACAACTAGTGGATTGCTTATAGTTAGTGACAAGTATTATAACAGATTTTATGACCAGTTTATCATAGGATGATAACAAGTTGTAGTAAGTCTAGAACAGGCCTGTGACAAGCTTATGGTAGATTGTGACAGATATTTTCACATATATACAACATAGTTGTAACTGGGCCATAATAGGTGTTGTGATGGGAATTATGAAAAGTTATAACAAGCTTTATGAAATTCCATTATAAGCATGAATAATGGGAATAACAGGTGTTATGACATTTTATAGCAACTTGTAATAGATTTGGTGTAGCTTTGACAGGGTAGATTGTTACATAAATTTAAAAATAGTAGAAAGAACAAATGCAACCATAAATGAAATAATAGTAGCTAAGGGTATATGGTGTACACGGGAATTATATGCAGAGATCGTGCTTGCAAACGAGGCACTTGAAATCTAGCTAAAGCTTTTTGCATCACATGAAATTTTATTCTTTGTGTTTTGTTTTTATTAATGATTGTATGCTCTTGGTTGTTGAATTTTCTTGTTTAAAGAAAGAATATATATATGTACATGTTCTTATATATATGTGAGAATCAACTATTGTAGACATTAATATCCTTTGTTTGAATTCCTCTAGGTGTGATGATGATGGTGTGGAGTTTCTATGTTGGTCAACATGGGGAAGTACCTACAAATATGGTTGATATGAAGATTGTAGTGGAGGCATGGAGGATTCCTAAAAAAGAAACCATGCATGAGGACATGGAACTGTAGCTATAGAGTGGGAGCTCAAGTAACTTTGCAGTAACACATTCAAATGATTCAGATTATGGACATATGATGCACTAAGGCAAGTGCACAAAATAAGGGAGGTAGGAATGTAACACCCCTACCCATTTATGATAATGGAAATATATGTAATTTGATATTATTTTGGTGAGCCAAATGTGTATAAAGGTTAGTCTAGTGAGACAAAGTTATATTATGTGGTCTACATGCCCATGTAGTTATATTAAATCAATTTGGCAGCTAGTTTCCCATATACTTATATGTCAGTTTTGGCTAAGTGGTCAGGGAGGCCAAGATGTAAACATTATAGATATTGTACAAATTTTTATATTAATAAAAAAAGAGGCTAGCTATGAAGCCCACTCCATAGAAAATAGTATGAGGGACACAACTCTAGGGACAAGGTAATATTTTTGTGGTTTTGGTCAAAAGCGCACCCAAGGCCCACATGGCTATAAAGGGTGCCACATGTTGAGGTAAATCCACGCAGATAAAATAAGTGTATTTTTCCATTGAGGGAATTCATTCTTGGTTACGCATGAGTTAGTGAGTCCTAGGGTTGGACTTAGGAACTAGATGATTTGTGGTTATTCAGTTGACCAAACCAAATTGGATGCATCAAGGTGTTTGGTGAGCCCTAGTGGCTATAGGAGCTTGGTGGCTTAGGTGATGACTTAGTGGCCATGGAGTTCTAGTAGGAAATTGGTTTGAAGATATTTGAGGAGTCGTGGTTTGGACTCTGGCCCCAACTAGGGTTATTCAGTGTTTCTGGTAGGAAACCAAGTCACCTAGAAAGTAGCATAGCTCCTGGAGTTTAGGCTGAGACTGTTTTGTATAGCTATAAGGTTCCTTGGAAGGTGGTCACCACTGGGGGTCTTGGTTTTTGTTACATGGGTGTAGGTTAGACAAACGTGAGCCTGTGGTTGGAGACTAAGGTTGTTGGGATTGAGGTCTAGGCTAGCTTTTTGTTATTTCATCTATGAATGTTTCCTATGGAGTTGTAGTCTCAGCTCAAGGGTCTCTTATTGTTAATATTATGAACCATACAGTCTTGCTGGGTGGAACATAGAGAGATCACAACCAATCAAATATTCTATGTAGATAAGTGTTTATATCTGATATTGCATTGATTTAGGGCTTTAAGATTGAACCTTGGTTTCATGATTTTTTGTTATTATGGATTAATTCCCTTTGTACCTCGTTATGCATGTATATATATATATATATAATATATATTAATAAATATATATAATCTATATCTATATAAATATATATATATATATATATAGAAGAGAGAGAGAGAGAGAGGATGAGAGAGGAGAGGAGAGAGAGAGAGAAGGTTGGACAATATATGAATAAATGGTTTCTTGTGGTCCATGGGGTCTTATATAGATGGTGATCGAGTGCTTTGTTAAGACACTCCTTGATGTGAAGTCACTGATTCAATTCCCTGCCCCGGTTGGGGTGATATATTGGACATGATGAAGATGTAGTCCTGCCAAGCTTACAACAAAAAAATGGTTTCATGTGCCAAATTATGTGTTTGACTGTGGTTAATTTGTGAGATTCCACTGTGCCATCTTTCATAATTATGTGTTATTTGCTATAAACCCTAATTTAGGTTTGGTAATTGTATGTATAAACCCTAATTGTGTTTTAATATTTTATTTCTTGAATATAACCTTATTTATTCATTGATTATGCATGTTTCCATAAGATTTAAAGCTAGAGTTAATACCTAGGTCACAAAATTATAGCAAGGTATGTACAAAATGATTATTATCATTATCCAATTTTAAGGTCACGGGAAAGCCAAACACCAAATTGGTTTATGAGACCCCCCTGTTTGTGGGACAAGGGACCCACCTCCGCGCAATGATTTTACCGCTAAGTCTACGAAGGCATACATACTCTAACCCCCTTTAGTTTTGAACCCGAGACCTCTTAGGAGGAAAGACATGCTCTTAACCATTAGGCCCACTCAATCTGTATTATAGGGCCTCAAGTAGTAAGCCACGATTTAATAACTAGAACCAAAAATTGTTTGCCTCTATGAAAACATTGGTGAATTAATTGGTGAAATTTGGGTGATGGTTATGTAGCGTTGCCTAATAGGTGGTCAATGACGTTACAAGGTAGCACAAAGAGTGTTCCAGAAGTATTAAACTTGGGTGACCTGGTGAGGTGAACCCTAGAAAAGAATGAGAAGAAGGAATATTAGCACTACTAAACATGGAGAAGTAAAAATATAAGGGTTTCACTATCATAACTAGTCAATTCATAGACCAAAAATCAATCTCATGTTACTAGGGCACAATTACCAGGTTCAATTAAACAAGGAATGAGTGAGATTAGTTGGTAGGGTTTTGCATCTATACCACTCCCAATGAGGGAATTTCTGAAGATTGAAACAAGGTGCAAAGATATTTTTAAGTTCATGGCAAATAAGATGAGATAGGGATCAATGGGAAATATTAACAACATAACCTTTATGAAAGACAAAACATTTTTTATTTCCCACTTGATGTAGAAGAGGGAATACTTTTGATATAGCATGAGAAAAAGAAGAAAATATGGGCCAACAATGAATATGGGTGATTTTATTTATGCAATAAATAAATAATAACCAAAACTCAATAGTTGAATGGGAGATATTTGACCATACTTGAGCTACATTCGTTGACGCTTAACATTGACAAGGAGTGACGCATTACACTCTTGAACCTATGCTTTCAATCTCATAATAGAAAGATAACACTAATCAATCTAAGGAAATAAGCTTATATGGTGTCACTTTAATGATACTTCTTGAGGTTAATGTAGGTTTTAACCCTACAAAATTAATCATTTCAAATAGATTCTTAACAGAAATAGAAGAGATATTATGTCAAACACACAAATTTACAGTGAGATTCTATCTTGGAAACTAAAACCCAGGAAAACAAACAAGCTTTTTTTCATTATGTTTTTTGTATAGTATATTGCAATATATAATAGAACCCACAACATAAGAACTGCTATTTGAATCATAGTTGAAACTAAAAAATCCTGGGAAAACCCATCATGTGCCACAAAACCACTTTTATCAAAACCATGGGCCAAGACAGCCACTAAAAAAAACATGAAAAAAGTACCAAAAAATATTTTCTTGGGTGTTTCCGTAAATCCTATGTAAGGGGGATCCTACCCCATGCATACTCCTCGACCAGGTCAAGTTCAACAACCCCCCTTGGAACCCCCTTCATTAGGAGAATTTTGAGGTCTAAAATGGGCCTCCTAATAAAAATAATAAAATAATATTAGATCTTAGGCTTTTGTTATCCATATTGATAATGAGATTATCTTTCAAATTAATCACATCATTGATATTTGGTCGATGTTTCGAACCATCTAATGTGGTTCATCCTCATGAAAAAGGTGAAAAAAATTATCTTTCCAAATGTTTAAATAGTAGAGATGCATCTAGGTCCAGAGTTAGCCATCATGAATTAGATGTTAGGAATTAGTTGATAGAAATTAGTAGAAAAGATTTTTTATTTATTTATATTTAATTAATTAAATTCAATCAAATCAAAAATAATAAAAATAGAATAGAATTAATACTAATTATAGAATAAGAAATAACATTAGGGGAACTAATTCTTGTTGGGCAATTAGCCATTATGATGGTATCTTAGAAGAAATATTTATCAAATATTCCTGTTTTATTTTATTTTCAATTAAATTAATTCATTAGAACTTCTAATAATAGAAAAAGAACTTATAAATTATTAATATATAATAATTATTATTAAATTCTTACAATCTCGAGAATAATTGTTAAAAGAGCTAAAGATTAACAATAATAATGTATTAAATAACGTAGATAATAAATAAGAAAAATAAATAAAATAAAATAAAATAGGTATATATACACCACGCACCACAACGCACGCGTAATATAGAAAGGAAATCACACGGACGGGTTATCAAAAGGTCACGTAATTTCCAACGATCATCACACATGTTCAGATTGATTGACATGCTTCTTAAATCTCAAAGGCCTCTCTTAGCTTCCATGAGGAATCGTATTATATAAACCGATCTTCTACACTATCATTAGCTGTGGTGTGTGTGTCGTGGCTTAGTGCTGCATGAATGGGTGCTATATAACATATATAATATAATATAATATATATATATATTATATTAAGAGAATAAAGAGGAAGATAAAGATCCAAAATCTAACTAATTTCCAACCATCATCCATCTTTAGATTGATTTCATGCTTCTTAATCTCAATGGCCTCTCTTAGCTTCCTATGATGGAAGTGATCAACCCTTGCAATGACATGGGAATCCTCAATGCGGACATGCTACTTAGATTTCATTGCATGTGCATCTAAAGCTGAGGAACAAGAACTATTGTACCTAATATCTACTACATGTTCTTGGATTCTTTTGTTAATGGAGCAACCAGTTTCACCAATTTAAGGAAATACAAAACAAGGAATTGGGTAAACCCCTTTCTTGGGATACTAATGTGCAAATAGATTTACACATATAGGAATAAGGGCCTTTATCGATTTACTTTTATGCATTTTAAACCTATGCAATATCGTCTTCAAATACTTCATCTGACTAAAGTTAAGATTCTTATTTTCCTAATATCTTTTAATTTCCATGCCCAATATAAAAATTGTAACACTAAGATCCTTCATGTAAAATTTAGAGGGCAAGTAAGTTTTCACTTTCTCAATGATTTTCTTTTCATTTCCAATTAACAACATGTCATCTACATACATGACAAAATAAACAAGATGATCACCAACTAATTTAAAATACACATAACGATATGCTTTGATCCTTATGAAGCCAATTCCCTTTGTATATGTATCAAATTTTAAATGCCATATCCTTGGTGATTGCTTCAACATATACAAGGACATTTTTAGCTTGCATGTCAACTCTTTCTTATCCTTCACTACAAATTCTTCTGGCTCCTTCATGTAGATATTTTATTCTAGATCCCCATGTCATAATGTTGTCTTCACATGCATCTACTCTACCTAAAAATAAAAGTAGCAATGATAGATAAAATAAATCTAATAGAATATAACTTTGATATAGGAGAAAAAAAAATCACCAAAATCAATTCCCCACAGAAGGGAATAATATTTTTATACTAATCAAGATTTTTATTTCTACAGATTCCTTCTACATTCAACTTCTTATAAAACACCCATTTGATTCCAATGTGTTTTATTATAGCTAGAAACTCCACTAGATCCTAGGACTCATTCTTGTCCAAGGCTGCCATTTCTTCAACCATGACCTTTTTCCAAAGTTTTCAATCTTATGAACCCACTACCTCCCTAACAGTTATGGGATCATCATCAATAATAAACCAAGAAAATTTTGAATGAAAATTAGGTAGAATATAATTTTCTAGTTTCCTTCTTTCCCAAACTAATCTCCTCAAATGCGGAGTATGTGGTTCTTCTTCTTATTATTATTTTTATTTTCTAGTTATTTCACCCTTGGTAGGAATTCATGTTTTATAACAATTTTTTACTTCTCTGAATACCACTCTCAAATATACACAACCATCTTTATTTCTAGGTTCTAAATATTGTAACATTTTAAACAACCTTTCTAACCAATAAATATGCACCTTTCAGATTTTCTATCCAACTTAGTTCTATTATCCCTTGGAACATATACATATGCATCACAATCAAATACCTTAATATGTGTGAGGAATGGGTTCTTACCAGTTCATACATCATGTCTAGTCTTATGATCCAACACTAATGAAGGTGATCTATTTACCAAGTAACATGCATCAACCACTTCCTATGCCCAAAATTATTGTCCTAACCTAGCACAATTAAGCATGTTCCTTTATTTTTCCATCAACAACTCATTCATCCATTCTACAACTCCATTCCGTTGAGGTGTTTATGGGGTAGTCTTTTACCATTCCATACCATAAATTTTAATAGATCTCTTCAAATTCCTTCTTGCAAAACTCTCCACCATTATCCATCCTCAACAACTTTATTTTCTTCTTTGTTTTATTCTCCATTAGAGCCTTGAATTTTTTAAATCTATCAAAGACTTCATATGTCTTCCTAAGGAAATATATCCATGTATTCCTTGAGAATTGATGTATAAATGAGATGTAGTACACATATTTACCTAGTGTTAGAACCAACATAGGTCCAAACACATATTTATGCACTAGTAGTAGTATCCCCTCTCCCTCTCCCCCAAAAAAATAAAAATCCAAAGAGAAGTTAGACATACTTTATACCATACAATTACCATACGTTAGTCAAAATCCCTTCTCTCCAATCTACTTGATTCTTTTGTTCCATGCAATAGTATTTTATCCTAAAGTTGCAAGAGTTATTCCTTCTTCTACTCTACTCTCAAGAACAATAGAGATATTTCACCCAACACTAATAATTATTTCCAATGACTTGTACATAATCCAAATCCAAACTCCCCTCAGCAATACCGTTACTCCTTAAACCATCCTGCAGGTATCCTTCATAAACACTATTGTCACACCTACATCACTCATTTTTCTTACAATAATTTAATTTTTGACTAATCCTAGGATGTGTAGAACATCCAGGAGTGTCCTAATATTTACTTAAATGAGCTTCAACATGAATTTTTGTTGTCATATGATTTTGTCTCGTGAGTCATCTGCAAAGAAAACATCACCACCATTGAATCTTTCATATTTGCAAAAAAACTCCTTGTGAGGAGTCATATGAAAATATGCACCTCAGTTTACCAGCCATGCCTCATGATTTACATATGTACTTGAAGATCTCATGTACACATCCACTTCTTCATCTAAGAAGGCTTATGCTTCTATAGAATGAGTATTTTTAGATCCCTTCCCTTTCTTTGAAATTTACGATTTACAGTGTTTCTTTTAATGGCCTGTTGGGTTGTGTTATATTCTTTCCATGACTAGTCGACATAGTTAACTGGGGGGTTCGAAGGGGGGGGGGGGAAGTCCCCCCTTTGTTGTGCCCATTGCGTAGCGTACTTGATGGGGGAAGGTAGCCCTCCTCTACAGGGTTCGAAGCAGTGCCCCAGGGAAATTTTTTTTGGACCCTATATTAGGTTGGGCAGACCTACATATGGTTTTGTGCATGGTTTTCGCGCATGGTTTTGGATGCGATGGTTTTCGGTCCATGGTTTTTGACACGATTGCTTTCGGTCCATGTTATTGGATTCTTCGGCATGTATAAATATGTATTGTAACATTGAAAGGAACATAATGAAAAATCAAGCTGGTAGTCCTGGTTTTGGAATCCAGGGGAAAATCTCTGTGTATATGTGTTTTATGTGTTATTCTCTCGCATTGTTCATTTTCTGTGTTTTAGAATTTGTATGCAAGTAATTTTTGTATGAGGTTAAAACCTACATTTGGTATCAGAGCTATTTTGGCTTCAAGGGGATGCCTTTTTTGCTGAGGGGTTTCGCTCGGGCCTGTGGTAGACCCTATTTAGTGGGATATCTGCGAGATTGATTCTAGTGGTGAAAGAAGATGGCAAGTAGTGGAAAGATGGAGATAGAGAAATTTAATGGTCAGATTTTTGAGTTGTTGAAACTCAACATGGAGGATCTGTTGGTGGATAAAGATCAGTGGATCACGATAGGTCCAGGTACTAAACCAACGGGAGTGTCCGATGAAGAATGGAAGAAGTTGGATCAGAAGGTAAAGAGCACAATATGATTGTGTGTCTTAGATTCAGTATTGTTGAATGTATCAAGGGAAGCTACGACTAAGGCTTTGTGGGACAAGTTAGGGACTATGTACCAATCTAAGTCTCTAGTGAATAAACTGTTCCTATGGAAAAAGCTGTATAACCTAAGGATGAAATATGGAGACTCGGTGACAAAGCATCTGAACACATTTAATACTATGGTAAGTCAATTATTGTCTATTGATATTAAAATTTCATATGAAAATAACTACATCAATTTGTTGTGTTCTCTACCAGATTCGTAGGATAGTCTGGTTATTGCAATAGGTATCAATGCAACTGCCTCGCAGTTTGATGAAATAGTCTCATCCTTGCTGATGGAGGAGATGAGATGGAAAAATATGGAGAGCCATAATGGTGATGTCTTGTCTGTACAAGGGCAATCCCAGAATAGAAAAAAAAATAAGTCATCGAGTCGGAGATCTAAATATAGAGGGATATCTAAGTCTCTAGGAAAACTTCTAAAGTTGGTGTGTTGGAAATGTGGAAAGGAAGGGCACTACAAAAGGTACTATAAATATAAAGCTCCTAACAAAGGAAAGGGATCTGATGATGCTCCTTCTGCAGAGGTGAAAACCACCTCCGATGAAGGTGGAGATGTGTACTTCACTTCCTCAAGTACACATGTAGATCATGAGGCATGGTTGATTGAATCAGGTGCATATTTTTACTTCACTCCCCATAGAGAGTGGTTTTTTGAGTATGAGAAATACGATGGTGGTGATGTCTTCTTAGGGGATGATAGGAAGGCCAGAATCGTTGGTCGAGGAAAAAGTAAAGTTGAAGTTACAAGTGGAAGGGTTATAACACTTCTGGGTGTTCTGCATATTCCTGCGTTGGCCAAAAATCTGATTTCTGTAAGAAAGTTGGATGATCCAAGTGCAAAAACAATGTTCGATAAGGATACCTGCAAGATGGTTCGAGGGGCATTGGTATTGATGCAGAGAGTTCAGATTGGAACTCTGTACACACAGAAAGGTAGCACTATTATTGATGGGTGCAACAGTTCTATGGTTCTTGAAAGTGGAGTAGAAAATCTAGTGGTCTCTAGAGAGAAGACCATGTTGTGGCATCAAAGGCTTGGACATATTGGAGAGAAGGGCGTTCCAATACTTTATGGTAAAGGTATGGTAGAAGGTATGAGTAATAGCTCTCTGGATTTTGATTTCTGTGAAAATTGTGTATATGGGAAGCAGAATCATGTGAGTTTCCCCTCTAATGGTAAGAGGACAAAACAAATATTAGAACTTGTGCACAGTGATGTGTTTGGACCTGTGAATGTTCCATCACTAGGTAAGTTTGTGTACTATGTATCATTTATAGATGACTTCTCAAGGAATACATGGATATATTTCCTTAAGAATAAATTTTAAGTCTTTGATAGGTTTAAAGAATTTAAGGCTCTGGTGGAAAACCAAACAGAGAAGAAGATAAAGGTGTTGAGGTCAGATAATGGTAGAGAGTTTTGCAGCAAGGAATTTGAAGAATTCTGTAAGAAGTGTGGTATAGCACGATAAAATACTACTCCATACACACCTAAGAAAAATGGAGTTGCAGAAAGATTGAACAAGATGATGATGGAAAGGGCAAGAAGCATGTCTAGTGGTGTCGAGTTCAGACAGGAATTCTAGGCAAAGGCAGTGGAGACAACATGTTACTTGGTCAAAAAATCACCTTCATCAGCGTTGGACAATAAGACTCCACAAGAGGTATGGACTGGTAAGAAACCCTCTCTTTCACATCTGAGGGTATTTGGATGTGATGCATATGTACATGTTCCAAAGGAGAAAAGAACCAACTTGGATAGTAAATCTGAAAAGTGCATCTTTATTGGGTATAAGGATGGTTTAAAGGGTTATAAGGTTTGGAACCCAGTAACAAGGAAGGTTGTGTACAATCGAGATGTGGTGCCCAAAGAGGTGAAAGATGTTATTAAACATGAAGTCAAATCGAAGGAACCTAAGAAGATAGGGTTTGAGCTCAAGGAGGAAGAATCAAACTCTACAATAGAGGAGGAATCAGAAGATGAAGAGCCAGAAACTCCGGGTGTGAGAAGATCAATTTGAGAATGAAGGCAGCCAGAAAGGTATATTCCATCTTCTTTCTATTCAAATTTTTCTTTATCTCTCACTGATGATGATCCCAGAACTGTTAAGGAAGCAGTGGATTTAGAGGATGGAAAAATCTAGAAAGAGGCCATGGTTGATGGAATGGCATCTTTGCACAAAAATGAGGCTTGGGATCTGGTGGAGTTGTTGGCTGGAAGGAAATCCATTGGCAGCAAATGGGTATTCAAGAAGGAAAGGTGGAGAAATACAAAGCTCGGTTGGTAGCAAAAGGTTATTCTCAGGTGCTCGGAATTGATTTTGGTGATATTTTTTCTCATGTTGCCAAGGTACCTTCTATTATATTACTTTTATCTATTGCTTCTACTTTTTATTTTGAGGTAGAACATATGGATGTGAAGACAACATTTCTTCATGGGTATCTAGAAGAGGAGATCTACATGAAGCAACCTAAACACTTTGCAGTGAAGGGTAAGAAAGAACTGGTATGCAAGTTAAAGAAGTCTTTGTATGGGTTAAAATAGTCACCAAGGATGTGGTATCAAAAATTTGATACATTTATACGAGGACTTGGCTTCACCAGAAGCAAAGCAAATGATTGTGTGTATTTTAAATTAATTGGTGACCATGTTATTTATTTGGTCTTATATGTGGATGATATGTTGCTGGTTGGAAATGACAAAGAAATTATCTAGGATTTGAAGACCCAATTTTCCTCCAAATTCGACATGAAAGATCTTGGTTCTGCAAACTATATTTTAGGCATGGAAATTAAAACGGACTGGGCAAAGAGGAAGCTCTATTTAAACTAGAGGAAGTATGTCGAGACGATAATACAAAGGTTTAATATGATGGATATTATAGCGATGAAGGTTCCTATTCCTGTAAGTGGGAAGTTATCTGCTAAACAGTGTCCCAAGACACAAGAAGAGGAAGAGGACATGTCTCGTGTTCCATATGCAAGTGCAGTCAGTAACCTGGTGTATGAAATGGTATGTACTAGTCTAGACATTGCACACGCAGTGGGAGTATTGAGCAGGTTTATGTCAAAACCAAGGAAGGAGCACTGGACAATAGTGAAGTGGGTTTTCAGGTATTTGCATGGCACTAGTGATTATTGTTTGTGCTACCAAGGAAGACGGGGGTTGGACAAAGTTTTGGATATTCATGGCTTTGTTGATGCAAACTGGGCTGGAGATTTGGATTAGAGAAGATCTACAAGTGGGTATGTGTTTAACCTATTTGGAGGTGTATTTAGTTGGATAAGAAATAATATGTAGTGGGAATATCAACGACAGAGGCAGAATACATGGCTGCCACTCATGCAAGCAAGGAAGAAGTTTGGTTTCAAAGATTGTGTTCAAGTATGGGGTTAGTACAGGGAGCTATAATGATAGACTGTGATAGCCAAAGTGCAATTTTCTTGGCAAATAACCTTGCTTACCATTCAAAGACAAAGCACATTGATGTTCAATATCACTTTGTGAGGGATATGATAGAAGAAAAAAATGTGTTGCTGGTAAAGGTGGACACTTTGAAGAATACTATAGATGCACTGACAAAATCTGTGAGCTCTGGGAAGTTCTCTTGGTGTAGAGAAACAATGGGCATTACAGGGCTAGATAAATTACTAAGCTCTCTTATGGCCCCATGTGGAAAGAAAACAACAAGTGGGAGAATGTTGGGTTGTGTTATATTCTTTCCACGACTAGCCCATGTAGTTAACCGAGGGTTAGAGGGGGGGCAAAGCCCACCCTTCGTTATGCCGACTGCACAGCAGGGGGTTTGAGGGGGATGGGTAGCCCCCCTCTATGAGGTTTAGGGTAGCACCCCAAGGAAATTTTTTTTGGACCCTATATTACGTTGGGCAGACCTACCTATGGTTTTGTGCATGGTTTTGGACGCTATAGTTTTCGGTCCATGGTTTTGGATGTGATGGGTTTTGGTCCATGGTATTGGATGCTTTGGCATGTATAAATATGTATTATTACATTGAAAGGTACATAATGAAATATCAAGCTGGTAGTCCCAATTTTGGGATCCAGGGGAAAATCTCTATATATATGTGTTTTATGTGTTATTCTCTTGCATTGTTTATTTTCTGTATTTTAGAATTCATATGTAGGTAATTTCTGTATGGGGTTAAAACCTACATACTTGGATTCTTTGATCAAGAAGGAAAAGGAAGAGCATGAAAGTGCAAAAGGACATCGGGATTACCAACTACAACAAGATTCTTTGCAAATATCGATTTTCATGTGTGGTTTCCTTGTTATATTTGGCATGCATGGTATTAAATGTGGTTACTTGTTTTCATGGCATAGTTTTTCTAGCTGTGATGGTGTTTGCATCCTAGCCTTGCCATTTTAGGATATCCATGGTGTGATGGGGTTCTCTTGTTTTGTTTGATCTAGATTTCTGAATGGATTCAAGGTTGAGGGAGGTGGATCTCTGAATAAAAGAACACATGGCCTAGTAACCTGTGAACCAGAAATATGTCATTATGAACATGTTGTGCATGTGGTGTTGTGTAAATGTGATGTTGTGAACCTTTTGTGAAGGTGGTGCTGTATACAGGTGGTACTATGTACATGTTGTACATATTGTATTCATGTGCATGTGGTATTCTGTGTGTGGTACATGTTGTGTTGTGAGCATCTGGTACTATATATGTGTATTGTGTAGTAATGGTATCGTGACATGTTTATTCATTATGTTTTACTTTGTGTACGTATATGTGTTGTGTCATATACTAGGTATAGGTGTATGTATGTATTGTTTTGTGTCGTACATCAGGTGTAGGTGTATGTATGTGTTGTGTTGTGTTGTACATTGTGTGTAGGTGTACGAGTTGTATGTCAGGTGTATTGCATGGTGTTGTGTGTCATGTTTGGTTGTATGTGTGGGATGTACACTATGTGTATGTGTACATGGTTGAGGAGAAGGCACTAGGTGTTTGTCATGTGCAGAAACCGATCCAGTGTGCATATGAAATAAGAACAAAGGTAGAAGCTAAGGATTTATTAAAGGATAAGTATCAATATTTTATTTCAACTTTATTATTCATGTTATTTATGATTATGGCTTATGATGATTACATGTGATATATGATTTTCGTTTATGATGTTTACATGTGATTTATGATTTTGATTTATGGTGGTTGGGTTTTGAGCTAACCTGATGTGATATGTTTATACATTATGATTTGATAAAATATGCTAGTTTGACTTGTTGTGATAGGATGCAAACATCATTGCAAGTGTACCTTATTGACAAGATATCATTGAGGTATGATGCGAATTTATTTCAATTTATTTTGAATATAATGTAAATTATGTGCTTGGTACAGGAAAGCATAAAAATTCCCAGTTGGGTGGTTGAAACTAATGACAAGCATTAGAAACAACATCAAAAGGAATTGGAACAAGTAGAAGTATGATGGTAAAGCACTTGAGGAGCAGGGCCATTATGGGACATTGGTGCCCAATAGCGTCCATTTATTTACATAAGCATTCTATGAACAATATGATGGTTTCGAGGCAGATATATGCCTTGGTTGCTGGACCTTCCAATATGGCAAAGCGTTGCCAAGGGATGGACCACCTAGGATAGGAAATATTGGTGAACTTGGAAGGTGAGTGACTATATGGAAGGGGGTGACTAGATTTCTCGAAGGACTGTGTAGTAGATAAGGGACGATCAGAGATGGATTTTTTTGTCATTAGAATTTCCATATCAAATCATATTCACATTGGGAATGCTCCTTGGAACAATGAGCCAATAACTATTTACTGAGAGGACAAGTGGCATAGGATTGTAGCACTAGATATTGGATGAAACTTTTAATCTGATAGTGGATTCTGGACTTCCTAGGAAGGAGGTGCATCCTGGTACTACTTTAAGGGTGGAGATGTGAGCCTATAGATTCCGTTGTTGATTGATATGAGCATCGTATCCTTTTACTTGTTGTTTAAGAAAATGTGTATAAGTGTATATTATTGAGTATTGTTTTGAGTTAGTTTATAAAGCTCCATAGAAAATATGGTTATTTACTGGTTGAAGAAAATGTTCTCAGGTATATGTGGATTTTATTGTAAATACCATAATAAGCTCTTTTATAAAGCTCCAGTAAACAATATGATTGTTATGTTTCAGTAGTGGTCATTGTGAATACTGCAACGCGCTATATTACAAAGTTCCATGGGTAGTATGTTTTGTTTTCATCAATATTGTTTGTTATAGTTGTCGTTGAACACCGGGGAGAGTGTTCCCCCAAGGGGGAGGGTTATGTAACAAGCCTGGTTAAAAATCAATGTAAAAAATATAAGGCCATGGCCATGGGACATGTATTCCAAGGTGAATGGTGTGAAAAACATCCTAGTGGGTGTTCATTTTGGTTATTATGGCTAAGGAAATTGGCAAGGGCTATGGAAAAGGATTTGGAAAGGCAAGAGGCATTAATTGGAATTTTTATTTATGAAATAATGGAAATTAGGAGAAAAGGAAGGTGGAAGATCACAATTTTCATGTGAGGAGGAAAATGAGGGAAAATAATGGAAAATGAAGAAATAGAGGCCTCATTGATAAAAAGGCTTATTAGGATCTGTTGGCAAGCTTTTCGTGAGGCTTGGCTAGTGTAAGCTTTTTGTGAGTTAAGTTTTGGAGCTATGATTCTATTCTCTCTCTCTCATACTCTTGGACACTTAGAGTTATCTTGTTGCCACTCTTGGAGAGTGTGGCATACTTGGATGCTTGGAGCAAGAAGGAAAAGGAAGAGTAGCAAAGAGTAAGAGGACATCGACAACTAAAACAAGATTATTTACATGTATTAATTTGCATGTGTGGTTTCCTTGCTATATTTGGCATGCATGTTATTGCATGTGATTCATTGATGTCATGGAATGTGTTTTTCCAGGGGTGACAGTGCTTGCAGTCTAGCCTTGCTATTTCAGGATAACCATGGTGTGATAGGGTTCTCATGTTTTGGTTGAGTTGGATTTCCGAATGGATTCGAGGATGAGTGAGGTGGATATCTAAATAAAATAACACATTGCCTCATAACTGCTAAAATTTTCTCTAGGTTGTGGTAAATCTAGAGTTTTTATTGCCTCAGTGGGCCTAGGAATCCTCGACCGATGAATGGTGGGATAAACAGTAAATTCTAGAGGTGGGTGCTTATTGGGAAGGGGTCCATGTGGTCATTTTGGTTAAATTTTGTAATGTATTTTTGAAAGAATGTAAAGTATCTGCAAAATATGGAAGCGGAGCATGAAGCCAGTATGAGTCAATGGAGCTTTAGTCCCACAGGTGGGTAAGTGTTAGAGAGGTTTTGAGACCCAACCATAGTCTACGGACCATGGTATTGTAATAAAAATGCTATATATAGATGAGTCATAGCAATTCTTAAGGGGGATCCAATTGAGGAGAATAATTGTAAGGAAAAGGTGCTAAGGCAGGAAAGGTCTGTTCCCTGTACCTAGGTAAAAGGTGAAGGCTCTTGCAGTTGAGTGCATGGAAACCATGGTAGGTCTGTAGGTTGAATGCATGGGCCCCTGTAGTTGAGTGCGTAGGGAAAATAAGTCTGTATCTGAACGATTATACTTAATAAAGAAAATTTTGAGCCAATTTTGATGCATATGTGTCTTATGTATTACTTCTATAAATTTTATTTATCTTCACTCTATGCTATGATTTATATGAATTAATGCTAATTTACTATGCAAAACTAGTAGATCTGTAATATTTATGCATGATAAGTAAAATCAGGAACCTTCATGAGGATCTGGAAGTTGTTTAAAGATAATTACAATAATTATATGTTCGGAAGGGTTAAAGGTGTGTAAAGGTAGATCCAGGCCATAAGGACTATAGGAACCCATCACACAGGCCTCTGGATGCAGAAACCTTGTTCTATTATCCCCCAATACTACTTTGAGTGAGATTGCAAACTGCTTTATGTGGGTTGTTTCTTAAAGGGCCAACAATTAAGGTTTTGTTGGTTGGCGTGGATAATGCTGAACCTGGGTCAGGCACCATCAAGCCAACAAATGCTTTCATTCCCTGGTTTATCATCAAAAGAGTATGCCCTATTATCCTCAAGCTAATGGTATGGTTGAAGCATTCAATAAGATCATGGAGAGCGGATTGGCAAAGGTCTAAAATGCGAAAAAGGATTGATTGGATGTACACATACCAACAGTCCTATGGGTGTATATGATGAAGTGTAAAAAGTTGATAGGACAAACTCCATTCAGATTCGTTTATGGGATAGAGGTTGTGATGCCTATGGAGTATATTGTGTCGATTCTGTGGATCATAGCGCTGAATGATATGGCCGATCACGAGACTATGGAGGAGTGCCTCATGTAGTTGTTGGAATTAGAAGAAGACTGCTTTTTAGCGGGATTTCACCAACATGTGAAAAAGGAGTGCAGGAAGGCCTGGAACGATCGACAAATTAAGCTCTGCACCTTCAAGGTGAATGATTTAATGTTACTTTATGATAAAAAATTCATGAAATTTCCTGGAAAGTTTTAAAGGCACTGGTTAGATCCCTATGTAGTTAAGGAAATTACAGATGGTGGCACAGTTCAGCTTGTAAATCTGAATGGGGAATTGATTCCGGGTAAAGTCAATGGAAGCTTATTGAAATTGTATAAAGGGGATCCTACCCCTACACAATGACTACATGATGGGGGCATAGTCTTAGTACTCCAAGAAGTTGCAAAGAAGTATGGGACTATAAAGTACATTGCCAAAAGAATGGAAAAATGAAGTAAGGGGGTTGCGTAATGGGAGCATCTAGTGTGCCAGGATGGTGCTGTGAAGTTGGGTCGAAAAGTAGCTGTTGGGTGCATTGTCGATAATTGGTGGCAAAATTTCCATTAGAACGAGCAGGTAGATTTCATTTATGGTGCAAATATTTGGAAATATGCCACCAAATATGCATTTATGATAGAAATTTGGAGGGTGGTTAGATTGGGATTTTAAATCACCTATAAATCTGGCATACTGCCCTACATTATAAGAATTTTCTCTCTGAAAATAACTCGTGAGCTTTCGTGCTTTAAGTCTACGAACCAGTCTGATTGGGAAGATATTTTCTTACATCCAAGGTTAGCTAACATGCCCGAAGCATTCTGTGAGGCTTTCTTGGAGAGAATGATGACCACTAATCCCACAAAAGTCGCAAGTTCTGTAGGCACAACCCCTAAAACTGCAAGTTCTAGTGTCGCAACCCCTAAAGTCACACAAGAAATGGAAGCAACACCCTCTGTACCTATAGCACCGAGGTCAGTTATGTCTCAGTTTTCTGCCATTAAAAATAAGCAAAAGAAACCACATCCCGTTTTGGTGATGCAGACACTAAGGAAAAACCCCACTGAGATTCACCATAAGGGGAAAGTGGACAAGTCGGAACAACCACATGAACCCCTTGATCTAGATGAGGAAGAGCTTCATAAAGGCATTGAGGAGTTGGACACTGAAGTGGGTGATCCTATAACTCAGCTCCCAAAGTATATCCCTCTACGGAAAGGCAACGCGAAGGTGCTGAAAGACCCAGATACTACAAAATTTATGGTTTCTACACCACTGTTGCCAGAGAAAGTTGTATTTGAAGGCACGCTCTTAGGGCACATCCCTACAATTAAGATGGAATATTGGTATCTGGAGGATTATGAGAAAGTCCCCCACCTATGCCAAATAAGTATTTGGCAAGGATTTACTATGAGGATACTGGAGTAACATGACTCGAGTCAATGAAATGGGTTGCGGGGGTTGAGAAGGAAGGATTGATGAACATGTTATGTGTGTCACATTTCAACAAAACCATCATCAACATGGTGTGTGTGCCCCAATTTCTCACTTTGGTTCATGATTGGTGTCTCTGGTTGGGATAAACCATCCCCATTATGGATATGCTAATCCATCACATCACAATGTTGCCATACCAAGGGGTGGATCCAACCAAAGAGTTTGGAGGAAAGATAAAGGAAAAGAAACTTGCAAACAAAATGAAGAGTGAGTTTGGCTTAGCAAAGAAGTTGCGCATATATTCCATCTAATCTATCACAAGCAAGGTATTGCAATTTTTCGCATACATCTTGGCTTCCAAGGCCATGAGGAAGTTTCGCATGGACGAGGCTCCAATGCCAGTAAATTTGCTTGTGGTCCAATGTGCTAAGGGAGTGCATTACAATTGGGTGCAATACCTTGGTAAAGAATTTTTGCTCAATTGTGGCAAAGCGCAGGATGAGGGCATGACATTCCATTATGCCTGGCTACTGTTGTTGATTTCCCCAGAAGATAGTCAACTCCCTCCACAAGATCCTGACTTACCAAAAGCTGCGAAGTTCACTTTGCTATGGGTAACAAAGGACCCTCTATGGCTCATGGAGATGAATATGTTCTTGGTATTGGTAGAGATGGATCTTCACACAGTGATTAGCCAGAGGTTGAGGTTATCACAAACCCTATTTGAAGAGTTGGAAGCCTATGCACAATTTAATGTAGATTTTCACAATGTGTCTATCCACATGCGACGAGATCCAAAGAAGACATCATGTAAACTACCATACCTGGCAGGTGAGGCCGATGTAAAAGAAGTTGTGGGGAAATGGCCAAGATAATGGATGCACCCAACGGATCTCAGTGCAGGTACACGAAATATGAGAGAGAGTTCATCCACATAGACAACAGTAGTGCAAAATAAGAAAGAGGTTGAGCAGGCTTCAGCTTGAGAGAAAGCTGGACAACAAAAGAAGAAAGTTGTTGCCAAGGTGGTTGATACTAAGGCAACTGCTAAGAAAGAACGTGTTGCTAAAGAGACCACTAATGATGTTGAGGAGTTTGCTTCTCATCACACTAAGGAAAAAGGAGAGTCTGATGTTGAAGGAGGTGGGGGAGAGGAGTAGAGCACTTCCTTTATAATAACGAAGCACCACAAGGGGACGACTTCCAAACCCATGAACAAGAAAAAATTCAATAAGCATGCACATGTTGATCCAATGGTCCTCACTGAGGGGGACTTGGATGAGACTTGGGGTAAGGTCTGCAACACGAAAGCGTAACTATGGACGCAGTTCAAGTAGCAATACCAGCAAGCATTGGGGAATGTGCAGAATGATCTGCACAAACTACAGATTCAAACAAGACAACTACAAGTGAGCATTGTGTAGAAATTTTGAATAATTTAACACATATTCAATGGAGATTATCCTGATCATGTACTATTGCGGAAAACATACACAATACATAAGCTCCTCTACGTTGATCATCAATATAGCAGCATCAATAACAATAAAACATCAAGAGCATTCACACATTAACACAGTATGTATACCGGGGAAAGCATCTCGCTAAAAACCCCAACTATCTGTATATTAATGATTGAGTCATGTAAAATTACACAGCATAATACTTTTCACAAGTAT
>APFE031163996.1:175587-198067 GCA_000404065.3 Pinus taeda
CTCTTTTTCTCCTATTTTTCCTCGAAACTCTTTGGCAGGGTTTGCCTCTTTGTAAGGAAACCTTGTTATCTTGTGGATCAACATGTTTTTGAAGGGGATAAGCTCACCTAGCCATAGACACCCATCATCCACCAGCGCAAGGAGATGGCGCACATAGATCCTGTTGATGCTGGAGTGGTGATAATGTGGCACTAACATCAGATTGAGCAACCTTGACTGCGCAACACCACGGACCCACTTCATGGGCTTCAATATTGTAACCCCTTGTCATCATAGTAAATTTTCTGCATATTCTTGTGAGTTGCCAAGTGTGGAAACTTTGCAAGGTCCACGAGGTCCCAATCCTCCATCTTAAGTAATGGAATTCATGCTAGCCCAGGACCTTCGAATGTGACCTGCTCAGGCAGCAAAGTTGTCGAAATTACAAATTTCCCTGAATCAGGATCCCTCATTACTTTAGTTTTCCCCCTCTGTGGAGGGATATACTTAGGAAACCTCGTCATAATCTCCACCCCTTGGGCATCGACATCCTCGATACCATGGAATTCTTCCTCTTCTATGTCCACTACTTTTTCTAGTTTCTTGTCCTTTTTTTGCTTTGGCTTTGGCTCTGTATGCTTCCTTAGTGATATTCCCACTGGCACCGACTTCTGTTTTTCTTTTGCGAATGATTTTTGTTCTTTCATAGCGGGATGCTTTTCCTTTGGCACAGTTTGTTTCGGCCTAGGTGACCTCAGCATTGTGGGGATAGCAGGCATAGTCTCCATACTAGTTACCTCATTACCTAGTGCGTAAAATACAACTGCTTCTGAACTGAGGGCTTTGGCTGGGTTAGCGCCAATCATTCTTTCAATGAATATCCCTTGGGCTGCTTCTGAATAGTTGCAAATGAGGGGTGCGACACAAATTCTTCCCATAATGCTCGACTCATATGCGTGAGACAGCAGAAGGCTCTAGCAATTCTTAGAATGTAAAGTGATCTCTCCTGGACCGACATGCGTAATTTATAGGGGGATTTGAATTCAAATCCGACTGTTGCCCCCAAATGCTGATAATAAGTGCTACTTTGGCGGCAGATCTCCAAATATTTTCACCTTAATTTCCACCTCCCCGCTCGGCTTAACTGCTTTCTAGCCATCAAATCATGAATAGTAACTCCAAAGCTCATTTTCCTGCTGGGCGATGTAGTACATTCCCCAATGACAAAACTTTCTGAGCATAGGTACATCTGGTGCATCCTTATCAATATTCTTGCAGCTGGGTCATTGCCTCGTCCTCCAAACCGAGTAGTGTATTTTATAGTCCCGCGCTCCCTTGCAACTTCCTAGAGCACTAAGACTGTCCTGCTGCCATATAGTCATTGCACAGGTTCCCCTGTATACAGCTTCAACCTGCTCCCATTCACGTTTCCTGGGAAGGACTCCCCATTTAGCTTCGTTAGCTGAACTGTGCTATCGTCTGTAATTTCCTTGACAATATATAGTCCTAACCAATGCATCTAGAATTTACTCGGAAATTTAGTGAACTTACTATCATATAACAACACAAGATCATCTACCTTAAAAGTGCGAAGCTTGATATGGATATCTGGTCCGTATTTAAATAGGAACGCCACAAATTACATGTATAACCATAAATACAAATATGCCATAGAAATAACGCTTCATTACATTAATATCAAATACTGAAATATGGTTACAAACATAATGGAAATAAAACTAGCTTGGGTGATGGTAGCTTATCTCTGAGAAGAGATGTTGCGGCTACATGCCTCTGAACTACATTATAGTGAGGCTCAAGGGCCTTTTTATTATTGAACAATAAGAGAAAACCATAAAAAATCAAAACCCTAACCCGAGGAGATGTAACACCAAGAGTTTATGGGCCCCATTGAGGTTAGTTGGACAACCAACTTCCCAGGGTCATGACTTGGCCATATTATCTTCATTTGATGTGCATGATACCCTGTTGGAAAGATTTCTCCAAGGACTATGACAAAAAAGACGCACTTCGATACAAAATCGCTAGTACAAGATTATCAAAAAAACGTCGTTTAGGGCCTCAAAATACCTCAAGAAGTTTAGGACCCAAAAAAATGCTAAAAATAGTAAACTATGCTACAATTAAGGAAACTGAAAAATTGAAAGAAACAATGGTGGGGGTCTAGGTGGAATTGGCGGGTGGCCACCAATATTCGCTTGGATCAAGATCATGACATGCTTTTTTTCATTCCTTCTGTACTTGTTGTTGGAATCCTGCCAGAAATCGATCTTCCTCTAGCTTCATTAGCTGCGTGATCTGTCCCTCCAAGGCCTCGCGATCCGCCATATCTGTCAAAGATGCTTAGGCTAGGTACAATGTATTCCATCGGCATCACCACTTCGACACCATAGACCAATCTGAACGGTGTTTATCCTAGACCAATCTGAACGGTGTTTATCCTGTTAGCTTCTTTCAGGTTGTCCCATAGGCCCATAACATTGCAGGTACATGCATATCCCAGTCATTTCACTGCGTGTTACATACCTTTGTCAATGTGTTCTCCAAAATTTTGTTAAAATCTTCGACAGTTCCATTTGCCTGCGGGTGATATGGTGTGATTTTTTGATGGTAGACCTAGAATTCGTCCATCAGCGCGCTATTTGTTTCATTCAGAAAGTGCATCCCTCTATCATTCATTAAAACTTTCAGGCATCCAAATCTTGTTAAGATGTATTCAAACAATAATTTCGTTATCGTTTCCCCTATACAATCTTTAACCGGTTGTGCTTCCACCCATTGGGTCAAATACTCCATCGCAATGATAATGTAGCATGTGCCCATTTTCTTTCCAGTTGGTTGAATCGGCCCAATAAAGTCGATCCCCCATTTCTCGAATACCTACAAGGAGACTTGAGGATGTAGCGGTAGTTCATCACTTCGCGATTGTCTACCAGTCCTTTGACATGCATCACATGCCTTACAGTATGTTTTGGAGTCTTTGTGCAATGTTGGCTACCATACTCCTGCCCACAAGATCTTTTGCACGATTTCTTTTCCTGCATAATGGCCTCCCGTAGCTCCCCCATGAGCTTTAGCCATAATACTATCACGCTCAAATTACGGCACATATCTTCGCAGTATTGTATCTGCCCCCATTTTGTACAAATGTCTCGCAATGATCGAAAAGTCAGTTGCCCGAACTACCAGTTCCTTCTTCTGCTGATTTGTATATCCTTCAAGTGCCATCCCTGTATTTAGGAATTGAATAATGTCAGAAAAGTGGTCATCGGCTATGCATACCATAAAGAGTTGCACATCTGGCAACCCTTCCTCCAAATTACTAGGCTCTTCACCTATTTCAATTTGTGACAGATGATCAGGTTCGACATTCAACCTCCCTGGCTGCAAAATCACTTCAAAATCATACTCCTAAAATAATAACAACCATTTGCAGATTTTTCCACCCAACACAGGCTTGTTGACCAGGTACTTTAAGGCAGAATGATATGTATACATCTTAAAATGTCCTCCTAACAGGTAATGCCTAAATTTTTGCAACGCATAGACCATGGCCAACTCCTCGCGCTTTATCGTTGAGTAATTTTTCTCAAACTTTGGCAACTTCATACTTGCAAAGGCTATAGGGTGGTCTAGTTCTCCTTCACTTGCCTATGTTAGTACTGCACCCAACGCAATGCAAGAAGCACCCATGTGTACATGAAACTCCTTCTTCCAATCGGGAAATACCAAAATCGGCAAGGTCACCATCTTTTCTTTTAACACATCTAAGCTACGCTGACATTCCTTATCCTAACAAAGTGCCACGTCCTTCTTCAGTAATGTTTCCATAGGCGTGGTAATTTGAGCATAGGCTTTAATGAATTTTCTATAATATCCCATATGTCCCAGTGTCACGTGCAATTGCTTAACTTTTCTAGGGGCTTCGAAGTTCATAGTCATAGCAATCTTTGCAGGGTCCACCATCAACCCTTGCTTACAAATTGCATGACCTAGCCAGATCTCAAAAGGAACACAGAATATACATTTTTTCAAATTTAGAGCAATTTGATATCTTTGACATGTATCCAACATTAAGCGCAGGATTGCTACATGGAATTTGACCAATCCAAACACAATCCAATCATCAAAGTATACCTCCAGAAACTTATGAATGAATTCCTTGAACATTGTTATGACTACGCGAGAAAATATTGCAGGCACATTCTTTAACCCATAAGGCATAACGGTGTACTGAAAGTAGCCCCACTCTGCCATGAAGGTTGTGTCGCTTCTATCCTTTGGCATGATCTTGATTTGATGAGATCAAGAAAACCCATCAGTTAAGGAATAGGCCTCTCGCCCTCTGACATTGTCTAACACTTCGTCCATGAATAACATTGGAAATGGATCATGGACACACACATCATTCAACTTCTGCAGATCTACGTAGATCCTTATTTCTCCCTTTTTCTTCTTCTATTGGATGACCATTGGTCTCACCCAATCAGAGCCTTCAACAAGTTCTATAATTTCAACATCCAACATTTTACCCAACTCTAAGCGAACTTTCTCTTTATATTTTTGATTAAGGCAATAAGACCTGTGCTTGACAAGTTTCGCATATGGCTTTAATGTGATCCACATAATGCCCAAATTGCTAGGTATGCCCTTTAAATCTGAAAATTTAGTGGGAAAAGGGTCCTTGTATTCGCGAAGTAACTCATAAACTTTATCTACTATGGCATCATCTGAATAATCTCCAATATTCGGGGACTTCGGTTTAGCCTTAGTACCAATGTTTACTTGTCTTGTTTTCAAAGTTGTGGAGATGTCTGGGTTCTCTACTTGCGGTCCTTCTACTATGCATTGTCCTTTTGTTTATGGAATATTGATATTTCTCGAATCTTCTTCCTCCTCTTCATCGGTCACATTATAGCATTCCAATGTGTGGCGCAGCTGAGTGCTCCAGTTAGGTTGGGTCCACTCCTTAGGTTCCTTTGGCATCCTGAAAATAACCGCTTTAATTTCTTGAAGCACTTCATCGATGCTTTCAAACCTGTCTTCGAAGCTGAAGGTTAACATGAAACTTTCTCTCAATATATCCCACTTTGTGGTGCCATGGCGGAGTTCTATCTCAAGATACCAGTTCATGGGTTTTGTATCCAAGGTGTGAAAAAAGGTATGCACCCATTCAGGGTGTGGTTCTGTCCCCCATGCCTTAGTCCACTTTTCCAGGTGATCATGTGGATCATCCTTCCCACTATAATTTTTAGAGAATCTTGTATTATGATGCCCAATCATAACTTCATCATGCGCCTGTAACCCCTCCATCCTGCAAAACTATCCTTGTGCGTACCCACCATCGTGTAGGCGTAGCGTGCAGTTCCAACTCCAATGGTTGAAACCAGTGGTCTTTGGGGACTTACCGCTCAAATTCATCTAGAAATAGATCTACGTCAGTGAGACCATCATAATAAGATAGTTTTCTTACCTCCAACAAAACATAATGAAGTTACTTTATCATTATATTGTACCACAATGTAGATACTTCATGTAAGTGGTTTTTCCAATGCTCTTGTTACACAGCAATTTGTCACCGTTTGTCACCGTCCTCATTACCCCTCTCCTGCACCTTGGAGGACTCATTCCAGGACTTGTGAGAAGTGAAAAGACTTGAAACCACTTGCATCATTCACCTCTGAACATGAGCTTCATATGCCCTGAAGACATCTCCTGCACCTTGCCCTTAAAAATAGCCCTTTTTACATTAGCACTGGTCCACTATGTACTGCCCGCGCCAATGGGGAAAATCCTATAAATGGGGTGCGCCATTAGCGCTCTATCCCAAAGTTGCAATCGCACCAACCTTTTTGGGCAAATTTTTTAACCAATCAACCTCCGAAAGTTCTATCCAACTCATTCACCATCTAAATCCAAGTTAAGTGAGGATGGTTTGGCTTCGAATCTTCTTGAATGGGAAGTAGTTTGCCACCATTCCATAGAAGTTTCCAAGTGATGAATCCAAATCCATTATTGTTGTGATTGATCTTATCCCTTCCTTTTCATCTATAAAATCTTGTCTCCATGACTTGAGCAAGCTAGTTCTGGTGGTAGTGGTAATTATACTGGTGTTGAAAGGAAGATATCAAGAGATTAGAGTTGCAAGAGCCTTCTTTGTGTCCATAAGGCTTAACCTAAGTAAGGAGATCTTGTCACCAAAGAGAGAGAGGCTTGTCCTTCATCCCTTCAAGCTTTGCAAGACTTGTGTAGCTGAGCACCCAGCCAAAGGAGGACTTGACGTCAGGACGCTGGTTGTATTCTCCTTTTTTGATTATTAATAATAAATGAATATCATTATGGTTCCATTCTCATTGTTGTAATGATTAATGTTGAATTATGTCCTTCCTAACTGATGTATAATTGCATATATTAGATTTCACGCTTGTGTTTGTGTTGTTCTCTTTGTGTGCAGGTGTCCATTCACGGGGATAGTGGAGGACTGTGACCGGCCAAGGCAAAGGAGCGTGGGCGACGTCTCTTCTACGAACAAAAGCGTTGGAACCCAAGTAGGTCTTCATCACCTACCTTTTATTTGCAATTAGGGACTTGCGCGATAACATTGTTTGATTGTTGCTAGACCCGTCCTGGGCTAGTAGGGATCACCTCTATCCGTAGAGGGGATTTACCTCTCCAACAATTTGGCGACTCTGCTGGGGAGTTTAGCTTGTTGTTTAATTTGTAAACTTAGACGGAGTCTGAAGCACGGCCAAATAGCCTTCGAAACACTACTGCTTTGCATTAGTGAAGTAGATCAAAGTCGCTTCAGTCAATCTCCGGTTTGGTTTACGGACTGAACAATTGAGTTTGTCTTGCCTCTTTGGTTTTCTCTTGTTTGCTTGCTTGGATAGCTTTTTGGATTGAATTTCTTACTGCCTCTTGCTTCCCGACTTGCCTAGATATTGTAAACCGAGCTTTAGGCTGCTTGTTTTTCTTTTTGACTTGGCAAACTTTATTAGCGCGGTTTTCCCTTTGACAGTCGCGCTAGTGGCCCTTGTTGCTAACTGACAACCCGCACCAACCCCTGTTTAGCGTGAGTTACAGCCTGACAGTCGTGCCAGGCCTCTTAGCTTTTTGAGTTCACTTGTTTTCCTACCCTCTGAGCTTGGATTTGCATTTTGCCACGTCTTTTTCAATTACTGGAGTGTGTTTGATCCTTGTCTGACTGGTTCTTAACCTCCGTCCTTCGGGTGTTTGCCTCTTTCTACTGATTTCACACCTTAGCCCTAGGACATCTAGTGGCCGTGTGTGTCGAGCCTTCCGTAGGAGTTTTGGGTTTCTTGACTGTCCAGTCGACTTTTTGATTGCTTTTTGCACTTGTTCAGTGATTCTCGAAGTGTTTTTGATTGATTTCCGAGTGACTTGCTTTTTCTTGCTTGGATTTCATTCTAGCTTTGTTTGAGCTTGGATCATATAGCTCGTACAAGCCTTTGTTTTCCTTTCGATTTGGAAAACTGTTTTAGTGTCTTGGGATTTCATTGTGTTCTCATTGAGTGAATTTGTCTCTTTTACTCAGTGTTATTGTCTTTCAAAATTCATTCTAGTGCATTGTGCCTTTGAGAAAGAAATCGAACCAATCTCTTTTGCGTTTAATAGTTAATGGAATATAACTTTTCATTGGTTTGTATTATTGAAAGGAAAAGTTTTTTATTTATTTGCCATTAGCTGCATTAGGGTGTTTGATTGATTGTGCTCATTTTGTTTGATTGAAAATTCTTAACCTTCTCGTAGTTAGTATTCATCGAACGAAATGGTATTCTTTGGCATATAGCTCGCATGTAGGCAATTGTGAAAGATCACATACGATAGGACCTGAAATCGAAACTTAACTAAAGATCAACCATAAAATGAACTGAATAAACTTAACAATGCATTGGAACTTAACGCTCACATTCTAGAGGTCTAGGCTAGAGACGTGCTCCGACGTCGTTAAACCTAGTCACTATTGTTTCACATTACAGTTGGGTGATTCCTCCTTGTATGATTCAACTGTGGTCTAGTACAGACTTGTGCTCCCACGTACCGTCGTGTATATATGGGGAGACTCCACTAGGTTATCATCCTTGATCCATAGGAAGCCGTGTCTGCTGCGTTACAAGCCGTAACGCACCGGACACAGCATTCGGGAAGATTGACTGCAGTACGAAAAGTCCTTGGTTTCATATGATTGCCAAGGTGTATAAGCAGTTTTACGGATTGTCTGGTAAACCCTTTGCCTAGTTTCTCCAGAGTAGTCACTTTTGATCCTTTTCGGACTCCTTAAACGAAAAGGCTCACTTGAGCAGTTTGTCACTTCGGGCTCACAAAACATTCGAAGGCGACTAGAGTCACCTTTTTGTCCTTTTATCGACTCTTAAAACATGAAAATGTCAAGTTCAGTTCCTTTGTCTTAAAATTTATTCGGTCGCGTTCACATTTACCCGGTTAGGTCTTGTTCGCGTTAGCTTGAGTAGGTTTCTTTTTCGTTCTTGATGGCAACTTTCTCGGGGTTCACCAACCCAAGTTCCCCCCCTGACGGGAATCCTGGTCATTTCCCTCCTCTCGGGAATGTTGGTGCTCATTACATGGCAACATTGTCCCTCCCAGAGTTAACTGTTGGGTTGCCTGTTTGGTTTTTCTCAACCTCTCTGGTCCCTGCCGTCTCACCTACTGATCAATCAGTCCCTCCACCTAAACAACCTCATGTTGATTCTAAGGTGGACCTCTCCCCTTCTACGCCCACTTCTACGTCCTCACCTTCTACTTCGCCTGGTGAAAGTCTCGATTCGAGTAACCAGGTGGCTAAGAAGAAGAAGAAGAAGACGAAGAAGAAGAAGGCTCTCAAGGGAGAGGCTAAAAGCACAGCTACCCCCTCGAGTACACCTGAAGTCGGGCCACCTTCTGCTCCTCCGCGGAAGGTCAACTTTCCTTGTAGATTGTGCAAGGATGACCACCTTCTTCGCAATTGTCCTGGCATTCCCAAGGTCTTAGAAGTATGGTCCCACGATCCAGCCCGCCCCTCATCGCCCTCTGAATCTCACTGCGATGCTACCCTATCAGTTGGGAATAGTAAAGGAAAAGGGAAGATTCGAATCCCTTGTAGACTTTATGAAGGCAATCATCCCCTTCACCTTTGTCTGCTCATGGATAAAGACTCCAACGTCTTGGAAAGTCTCGCGGCTCCCTCACCCCGACTCCCCGTTGGATATCAATGTCTTTCTACAGCTGCAAATCCTCCCCTTGCTGATAACGAGATTGGTTCAATTTCCTCTCTTGTCCAGCCTCCCCTTCCTGAACCTGGCTCTGCCCAGCCTCTTACAGACCAACTATTGGTCGAAAAGAGTGTCGACTCGAGTTCACCACCCGATCACTCTATTTTGGAAGGGTGTAATTCCCATGTTCTTCTCGTCTCCTCAGATTCCCCTGAGCCCGGAAATGACTCTCCTATCCCAGCTGCTCTCGAAAGTCCCTCTTCAGTTCCTATGGAGCCTGGGGGCGATCATACGATTCCCCCACCAAGTAGTTTGGCCATCTCCTTTGATTGGAGTCACCTAACCGCTTTCCGCCTGCCATCCCATTTGCCTTTCCAGATTACGATACTTGCCTATGATAAGGCAGTACCTGGCACTGTTCTGGATGAAGGTGCGTCGGTCATTCTTATGTCGTACACTACTTGGCAAGCTTTAGGTTCCCCACAGCTCGAGCCGGTCATGCAGAATCTGTTGGCTTTTGACGGAGGAGCTTGTCCATCTCTAGGAGTCCTCCCGAAGCTCCCTATTACTTTGGGAGGTAAAACCATCTATATCGACTTGTTGGTTACCCAAGGTGTTTTAGATTTCAGTCTTCTCCTTGGTCGCGACTATGTTTATGCTATGGGGGCCCTTGTCTCTTCACTTTTTCGTGTGGTTTACTTTCCACATGATGGAAGAATGGTGACTATCGATCAATTATCATTCGTTAGTCCCTTGATGCCTCCTACGCAGTTGTCTTCCCCTCCTAGTTTTTATCCACCAGTTGTATATGCCCCCCCGGAAATCAACTATGTGGCCACCTATCCCATCCATGTATCCAGCGATGCCGCTTTCGTGCATAGTGTCCTGGGGGCATTGGGTCCTGACTTCCGAGATGTTGACCTCCAACCGGGAGAGCCACTCTTGGAAGCCCCAACTTCCTGTTCATTATGATGAAGTTCAGGCGGAGCATAGTTCACTTTCCTATGTCAAGCTCCTTAAAACATGAAATTAGGTGTGCGGAGCATAGTTCGCTTTCCTGTGTCAAGCTCCTTAAAAAATGAAACTAGGTATGTTTCGAGCATAGTTCCTGATCTTGTGTCACGCTCGTTGACAAATGAAACAGGGGTTATGAGGATAGTTCTTTTACTGTGTCAACCTCATTAAACAATGGAACAACTCCCTTTCCAAATCGAGTCTTTTGATTAAGATCTCGTAAAATACAAGTCGAGTCTTTCCAAGATCTCGACAGTGAACCTTCATTCCATCCACTTTGTTGAATGCAATGAAGCTTGGGGGGCATGTACCTCCTTCTGCGTCATTATGCTGGGGACATGCGAGCTTATAACAAGCATAGTTTTTCGTTTCAATCTTGTGTAAACATGAAACTGAATCCAAGCAGAGTTCTCCATGGTTCAATCTTGTGTAAAAATGAACCGATACCCGAGTCATCTTTAAGCTCTTTTCTGACTCGTAAAACATGAAAATATTGCCGAGTATTTTTCCCTTTTTGACTCGCTAAAGATAATAAAAATGGAGGTCTTCTTTCAGCTCTTTTCTGACCGTTTAAAGATGACAAGATTGCTGAGTTATTCCTCTTTAAACTCTTTTCCGACCGTATAAAAAATGAAAAGATCGTCGGGCCTTTGTCGTTTCAGGTTCGTTAATGGTGACGAAACGACGAGATATCGTTTGCTTTTTTACTTTTTCGGGTCAGTGTCACTACTTATGAAAAGTACTCCTCGGTCGTAATGGCCGGGCGGTTCTTTCGAGCATATTTTTATACTTTTTCGGGCTCGAAAGACACAACTTTACGAAAAAGGTCACCCCTAGAGTTTTCTTTTTGTTGTCTTTTCGAACTCTCTAAACATGAAAATGCGCCGAGTTTTTCCTTTGTCAGACTCGTTAAAACTTTAATGACATCGGGTTTCACCTCTCGAGCATAGGCTATCCCCGTCAAGCTTGCCAAAAATAACCAGGGTACTTGCCATAAATGGTGGGGGAATAAAGGAACCATAATCATCGTCATCGGAAGTATGTCGCTCTTGAACATGGCACTTGTCTGCATTCGTGTCTGGGTGGGGACATCTCATCTTGTTTCACACTTGCCTCCACGGGTTTGGGTACTCCTATTTGACCATTCATCTGCTCATTGCCTTGTCGTCACGACCCCTGATCATTTGACATCGAATACTGCCAAATCCGTTGTTGTGCCGCCGATATGTTCAATAGAAGTTGACCTTTGCAGAATACTCAACCTCCCTTTGATATCTCACACAAAACATGTTATCCCTCTCTGTCTCATGTCGATGATGTGGGAAACATTATGGCCCACCTTCGATCAAGATCACTTGCTGTCGAATTCAGCTCGTTATCCAGAAAGATGACCTAGAGACTCCCTTCAGGTACCTTGGAGCCTGCATGCCTCAATGGCAGGTTCTTCGTGTTTGACGTGAGGTTTTCATTATTGGCCTCTGATCGAATGATTCTACAGGTGTTCGACACCGGCTCATTGATTCGCACGTCGTGGATTGTACCTATAGTACCTTGAGGACCATCGTCTTTATTGGTGGTACCTCTCGCGTCTGTTAACAGTTTTCATCATTGACTGGTGATTAGATGATGTTCATGCATGTTTGACTTCGACTCCTGTATTCACATGCTTGAAATTGTACTTTGTTCGGGTCGAGTTGGAGCACAAGACCCCGGATTGTGCATATTGAGATCCGGGTTGCATTTTGTGGATTATTGTAATCACTACATGACTCATTTATTGGATGGTTGCGACCATACCAGAGTCCATTTATTGATCCTCATCGGATGGTTGCGTCCATACCTGGGATCCAGTTTTTATATACTCTGTTACGGATGGTTGTGCCCATACCACATATATCATGTACTTGAGATATCAGTTGTACTTCTTTATGCAGGTTCTCCGGCGGCCGTGTTTTCAGTCACACATGTTCTTGTAAAGAATTTCACCCCTCTCTCTCTCGGGCCTCATGCTTTAGGGGGCATATGTTACACAGTAATTTGTCACCGTCCCTATTACCCCTCTCCTACACCTTGGAGGGCACATTCCGGGACTTGTGAGAAGTGACAAGACTTGAAACCACTTGCATCATTCACCTCTGAACATGAGCTTCATATGCCCTGAGGACATCTCCTACAGTTTGCCCTTAAAAATGGCCCTTTTTACATTAGCGCTTGTCCATTGTGTTCTGCCCACGCCAATGGGGAAAATCCTATTAAATGGGCGCGCTATTAGCGCTCTGTCCCAGAGTCTCAATCGCGCCAACCTTTTTGGGAAAATTTTTAACCAATCAACCTCCGAAAGTTCTATCCAACTCATTCACCAACTGAATCTATGTTAAGTGAAGATGGTTTGGCTTCGAATCTCCTTGAATGGGAAGTAGTTTTCCACCATTCCATAGAAGTTTCCAAGTGATGAAGCCAAATCCATTATTGTTGTGGTTGATCTTATCCCTTCCTTTTCATCTATAAAATCTTGTCTCCATGGCTTGAGCAAGCTAGTTCTAGTTCTAGTTCTAGTTCTAGTTCTGGTTCTAGTGGCAATACTTGTGCTGAAAGGAAGATATCAAGAGATTAGAGTTGCAAGAGCCTTCTTTGTGTCCATAAGGCTTAACCTAAGTAAGGATATCTTGTCACCAAAGAGAGAGAGGCTTGTCCCTCATCCCTTCAAGCTTTGCAAGACTTGAGTACTGAGCACCCAACCAAAGGAGGACTTGACGTCAGGACGCTGGTTGTATTCTCCTTTGTTGATTATTAATAATAGATGACTATCATTATGGTTCCATTCTCATTGTTGTAATGATTAATGTTGAATTACGTCCTTCCTGACTGATGTATAATTTCATTTATTAGATTTCACGCTTGTGTTTGTGTTTTTCTCTTTGTGTGCAGGTGTCCATTCACGAAGATAGTGGAGGATTGTGACCGGCCAAGGCAAAGGAGCGTGGGCGACGTCTCTTCGACAAATGAAAGTGTTGGAATCCAAGTAGGTTTTCATCACCTACCTTTTATTTGCAATTAGGAACTTGCATGGTAGCATTGTTTGATTGTTGCTAGACCCGCTCTGTGCTAGTAGGGATCGCCTCTATCCGTAGAGGGGATTTACCTCTCCAACAGTCATATAGGTAGAATCCAACTTTTATTAATGAATCAAATAGTATAATATTATAGAATAAAAATGGTGGTCTCCTTGGAGAGAGATATTAATTATTCTCATTCCCAAAATTCTGTTTCTAGAGACCAAAATAATAGAATTTTAATGTAAATAAAGAAACCTAAAGGTTCATACCTCACCATAGAATGCATAGTTCCAAAATATTTGTGGGCTTTGAGGTGGTTAGTTGATATGCCAACTTCTCGAGGGTGTAACATTTGCATACAATATCTATTTAGGGTGCATAGTGCTTCAATGGAAGGGTCTAACTAAATATAATTATATTACATGGTGTGAGTATGTTAGAGACTAACTCAAAGCTCCTAAATTTCCCAAAAATCTCCATTTAGGACCTTAAAATTACCCAGTAATTTTACTATCAAAAAACATCATAACGAAACTGCCAAGATGAAGAACTGTGTTGATTCATTGGAAAAGGTGGATGGCCACAAATTTCCACTTGGACCCCCACCACTATCTCTTTTAGTTTTTCAGCTTTCTTAATGATAGCACAATTTACTATTTTTACCAGTTTTTTGGGTCCTAAACTTTTAGAGACGTTTTGATGCTCTAAATGACATTTGTTTGGAAACGTTGCTCAATTATTGTTGAGAAAATTATATAAACAAACATAGTACTCAAAGAGATATTTCCAACAAGGTATAATATGTGTCAAACAGAGATAATATGACCAAGTTACGACCCCGAGAAGTTGGTTGCCCAACTAACCCCAACGAGGCCCACAAACGCTTGGTGTTACATCTCCTCGGGTTAGGATTTTGGTTGTTTATGCCTTTCTCTTATTGTTCAATAATAAAAAAGCCCTTGAGACTCATTGTAACTTAGTTCAAAGGCATGTATCTAGCACATCCCTTCTCCAAGATAATCTACCATCGTCCCGGCTAGTCTTATTTCCATTTTGTTTGTAAGCATATTTTAGTATTTGATATTAATGAAATGTAGTGTTATTTCTACTACATATATGCATTTATGGTTATATATGTAATTTTTTGCGTTCCTATTTCAATCTGGATCAATAGGTCCTCACCCCTTTGGAAAAAATGCTCTCCATTACATCAAGTTCCCACAACATATGGGAAACTTTTGTTGAAATTGAAACTTTGTGAGTCAAATGCCTTGGTAAAGAAGTTTTCATGCTTTAACATATGTTCTACTAGTGATATTATTTCATATTGGCATCCATGCTTCAATCCATTATAACTTTCTCAATGTTGCTAGGATTGATTTTTATATGGACCAAATTCTTAGCCACCTCCAAATTCTCCAACAAAGGTGGGAAATATGGTTGAAGTTGTTAGGTCCCTAAAATACTACTGTAGACCCCCTATTTTTATTTTTTTTCCCATGTGTACCCCATATTGTCATTTTTGTGCCCAATATAACCTCATTATTATTATGATTGTGCCCTTATGTTGTAATTGTTATGTAGGCTCTGTTATATTATGACTCCTTATACTCCTATACATACCAAGGAGATATTTTCATTTGTATCATCCAAGAATTGTTTATTTATGTGATGTAAATGAGGTTTCTCCCTCGAAGCGACTAATTTTCAATTCAATGATCTATCTTTTCTTTTGTTTTATGACCTAGTTGCATAACATTTGGTATTAGAGCTTTGGATTCTATGGTTTTGCTACTTCAAATAGGCCATCTTGGAATTTTTGCTATAACGTTTTTTATATGAAGCTTCAAAAGCTCAAATTTTGACCAAATGGATTTGAAATATTGATGCAATTATTGTACAAAATTTAGATGTTTTTTCCCTATATTTTCTGAGATATGGTACAAATAATTTAGTGTTTTTTCATGCCCCAGAATTTTGTCTCAAACAGGTGACCTAGGGAAAATTGTCATAAATTTGGCTATGAGCATCAAACTTGAATTTTGTAAAATGTTAATGAAAAAGTATAGACTTTAGCCTTTTTTTTTTCATTCTTAGGACCAAAGGTTGAAACAGTTACACATGGCATTTCATACAAGTTCACTCTAATGAACAAGTCCATAACCAGGTCATTGTGGGAAATTGGGCATAAATTTACCTTGAGGAATCCAATCTCAGTTTTACTTGTGGCATTAGAAACAATGCTCAGAGTGCTACCATATGATGATTTTTTTTACCTTGGAGAGATGAAATTATAGAGGTACCACCGTTTCAAGATAGAGCTCCTAAAAGAAAGAAAAATGTGTGTATTTTTTTTAAAATTACATAACTTTTGTTTGAAAAATCAATTTGAAGTGATTCCAAGGGAATATTATAGCATGCATATCAGTATTTGTTTCTAAAATTCCTCCCAAAAAAATAATTATACACCCATTAATACCTTATAAAGATCTACTATGAAGATGAAGAATTGCAGCATGATATATCAAAATTATGGGACCAAGTACAACAATTTCATTCTCACAAAGAGAAACCTAAGATGAACTAAAAGGAGACATGGATAGTTTGAAAGAAGAAATAAAATGTGACATGGATGGTTTAAAAGTAGAAATCAAAGTCAATATGAATGGTCTAAAACCAAATAGGAAGGTTTGATAAAGTTGCTACAAGAAATGCTTCTAAATGGAAAAAAGGCATTCCATGAAACTCGTGATGAGAGAAAAAGGAATGTTAATCATGGTTTTAGAGACTATAAATTTATATTTTATACCAAACACATTCCAAACATCGATATGAGAAAGTTTGATGGCAAGGATTCGGTAACATGGATACTATAGATGGAGGGCTATTTTGGTCTACATGATTTGCAACACACACAAAAGGTACACAATCCAACTTTATATTTAGAACACAATCAGTTTGTATGGTATCAATGGCTTTGTTCTCATAAAAGAATTGTCACTTGGTCAATTTTTATGGATCAAATGATCACACATTATGAGGATACAATGAGAAACGCTTTCTTTAGCCAATTTATAAATCTCAAAGAAACGGGTTCAATGGCGGAGAACATTAAGGACTTCCAAGAATATCAGGGTAACTGATATTCCATAGGAACCTAGGATTAATGTCTTCATACGTACTTTGAAGGATAAAATCCAACATAACTTTTTCCTTTGGGAACCTGATTAATTGGAGAAGGCATTTAGGGTGGCAACAAAAGTTGAAAGAAAAATTATGGCAACAAGGATGTCTACCACTCACAAATATAAAGATGCAAGTATTTCTACTTCTAGCCTTCCACAACCTACAAGGTTGACACCACAAAATTTGGAGGAAAAAAGAGCAAAAATATTTTGTTACATTTATGATGGAAAATACACTAAAGGTCATAAGTGTGTTTAGAAGAAATTATTTTACATAGATTGTGAAAATGAGGAAGAAAATGAACAAGGAACATAAAAAAAGAGGATATACACCATGAAAAAACCCCAGGTAAAGAAGAAATGAATCCAAAAATATCTTGTAATTCATTGATGAGAATTACCACTCCTAAAACTCTCAATACATAAGGATATATCAAGAAGAAAAAGGTAATAGTGTTGATTGATTTGGGTAGTACCGATAATTATATTCATTGTAATATAGCCAAGGAATTGAATTGCTTTATATATCCAGCACTAGCATGTCAAGTGATGGTTGCAAATGGAGGAACTATAAATTCCACAATAAAGTCTCATAATATCAAATTAACCATGGGGGAATATGTATTGAATAATCCAATGTTTTCCATTCCAATTAGTGGTGTTAATGGTGTACTAGGAGTCTAATTGTTACAATCATTGGGGATAATATCTTTTAATTTTCAGGAACTTTTCTTGAATTGTTTTGGGAAGGAAAGGAATTGAATTAAGGGGTATTACAGGGAAAGATAGGAATATAATCAACTTTAATGGCATGAAATTTGTTTTTAAGAAAGAACAATGAGACGTAATTTCACAATTATGCTCGCTATAGGTTCAAACATAAAAATCATCTATTTCTCCAAATCTCCAAAAAGTCTTCGACAATCATTCCAAGGTATTTGAGACTCCAAAAGGCCTCCCATATTTTTGTGACTATGATTACACTATTCATTTGATTCCAGGAAGCGTTCCTCCAAACATTAGTCCTTACAGATATCTCTATGCCAAAAATAGTGAAATTGAACATATGGTTGCAAAAATGCTAGAGGATAGTATAATTCAACCAAGTCAAAGTTCTTTATCTACTCCAGTAGTATTGGTGCACAAGAAATATGGATCATGGAATATGTGTTTGGATTATAGGGAGCTCAACAAGATCACTATTAAATATAAATTTCCGATTCCTGTCATTGATGAATTGTTGGGTGAATTACATGGAGTAATTTATTGCACCAAGTTGGATATTCTTTGAGGATATCATCAAATTAGGATGAATATTGAATATATTATGAAAACAACATTTAGAAGTCATGAAGGTCATTATGAATATTTGGTCACGCCTTTTAGACTTACTAATGCACCTTCCACATTTGAAGGTTTGATGGATTCCATTTTCAATCCTTCTTTAGAAAATTTGTGTTTGTATTTTTTGTGATATAGTAATCTACAACATGTCTTGGAAGAATCATGTTCAACATGTTGACAGGGTGTTCAAACTATTGGAGGAGAAACAATTATATACAAAAACCTCCAAATGTTTCTTCGAAGTATGAGAGCTGGAATATTTCGGTCATTTTGTATCTCATGAGGGTGTTAAGGTAGACCCTAACAAAATTAAAGCCAATAAGGAATGGAAAAATCCCACAACCCTAAAGCACCTTCTAGAATTTTTCGGGTTGCTAGGGTATTATCGCAAGTTTTTTATGAATTGTGGGAGAATAACAACTCCACTAACAACATTATTGGAGGAAGATGCATTTTATTGGACTCCAAAAGAAACTAAGGCCTTTAAACATCTTCAAGAGGAAACGTGCCAAGCACTAGTATTAGCTACACCAGACTTCACAAAAGCATTTTTTGTGAAATGTGACGCCTCAAGAAATGGAGTTAGTGTTGTTTTAATGCAAGAAGAAATAACAATTTCTTTTGAAAGAAGTACAATCAAGGGAAAGTATTTACACAAACCTATTTATGAGAAGGAAATGTTAGCAAAACTACATGCATTGAAGCAACAATGACCTTACCTAATGGGAAGACACTTCAAGGTAAAAACAGATCATGATAGCCTTAAATAATTTTTGGAACAAATATTATCTTCAGAAGAGAAACAAAAATGTGTCAAAAAGATGTTGGGTTATGACTTTGAAATCATCTACAAAAAACAAAGACAAATGTTGTTGTATATACACTCTCAAGAAAGGAAGAGAATGTGGAAGCATTGCTCTATGACATTTCTATTATCCAACCTAATTATATAGCTAAACAAAGGGATGAATGGAAGAATGACGAAGAGGCATGGACACTAGTTCAAAAGTTGCAGTAAGGTCCCAATACATTTGATACATTTATCTATAAAAATAACTCATTATGGTACAAAGATCTCTTATATCTCTGTAAGAATTCCCAACTCAAATAAAATATTTTTTTGGAAGTGCACAACCCCCCCCCCAGGAGGGCACTCAAGATTTTCAAAAACTTACCATAGGGTCAAGAAGGAATTTTTTTGGGATGAACTTAAATTTGATATTCAGAGTTTTGTGGTAGAAGTTTTGGTTTTCCAATAAAATAAAGTTGAGAAAATTAAGACCTTGGGTATATTTCATCCTTTAGCCATTCCAAGTCAACAATAGGAGGATGCCTTAATGGATTTTATGATAAGTTTACCCAAGAATTAAGGGAAGAGTGTCATCATGGTGAAGGTTGATAGACTTACCAAGTATGCACACTTTTTTGCATTATCTCATCCTTTTAAAATTAGTACAATTGCTACTACATTTATGGAAACAATTCAAAAGCTACATCGAAACCCAAATATTATTGTAAGTGATAGAGATCTCATTCTCACTGGAAGTTTTTGGGTGGAATTAGTTTATTATCTTGGTACTCAATTATCCCATAGATCATCTTATCATCCTCAATCTAATAGGCAAACCAAAATAGAGAATTTGTTTTTGGAAGGATATCTTCATTTCTTTGTATGTGATAAACAAACACATTGGGTTAAGTGGTTACCTCTGGCTGAATGGTGGTATAACAGTTCCTTTCATACTGTAATAAAAATTACCCCATTTATGGCACTTTATGGATATGATCCACCATCCATCGCATCATCTTTAAGAGAAAATTATAAGGTTCAAGTAGTGGAAGTTCACATCGAGCATCAAAAATAAGTTCTCCAACTCTTAAAGGATAACCTCACTCTAGTGCAAAATGAAATGAAACAATTGGCAAATCAACATCGTAGTGAAATAAGTTTTGATGTAGGTGACTGTGTATTTTTAAGGCTACAACCATATAAACAAATTTCCCTTAAGAAAGCTAAGAAGGATAATAAATTATCACCCAAGTATTATGTTCCTTATAAAGTCTTGCAAAATATTGGTACTATTGAAAACAAAGTGGAATTTCCTGCATCTTCCTCAGTACACCTCATTGGCCATGTTTCATGCTTAAAGAAGGTTATCAGTGACAAGATCCCAGTTCAAACTGTATTTCCAGAACTTGAAAAAGAAGGAAAAATCATATTGGATCCTGAAGTAGTCATGGAAAAATAGCTTGAAAACTACATAATCGATCCATTTCAGAGTATCTCATTAAGTGGAAGAATGTACCCATTGAGGTCTTTTCATTTGTATCATCCAATAATTGTTCATTTATGTGATTTAAAGGAAGTTTCCCCCTCGGGAGGCTAATTTTCAAGTCGTTGATCTATATTTTCTTCTGTTGTTTGATATGCTTTCATAACAGAAGTAGTTGCATATTAAAAACTAAGTGTAAGCCAAGAAAGGGAGAAATACTCAGCTCAAAAGTATTTTCACCAACAACCTATTTGAAAACTTTAAGTTTATATCATAATTAATTGAAATGATTTACATTTGGATAAATATCCATTTATGTTTTCCATGTTGACCAAAAAATGCCCCTTTTTAATCCTAAGCATTATTCATAAAAAAAAAATTGTATAGAAGCCATCACATTTTCTCACTGGTCACATGACATGATTTGAATATGGGATGAAATTGTTAACCAAATAAATTTGTTTTAGGATATTGACAATAACAAGTTTGTAAGATGAATATGTAATTTTCAATTTGAACAAATAAATGAATAAAATTAAAATAAATTTGATACAATAGTTGTACTATTGTTTGGTAGATGGAGATAGGGTTTAATGTTGAAAGGCTACATTCCCTAAAACTCCATGTTTCTAGATAAATCAACATCGTATAATATGTTAGTCACCTCATGGATGTGCCACTGGATTATTCTCCTGATCCCTTAGAGGAAGTTAACATTTTGTGTGGCCCTTTGGATATGTTCCTAATGGGGCTCTCTAATAGTCAAAATTGGATGGTTTGTTTCAATAGTTGGTATACCCATTCATCATTATAGGCTGAGACAAATGAAGTAAAATAATTATGAGATTTCTTACATCCAACTATAATGAACTTTGGTGGAAATGGGGCTAATCCCCCCACCTTTCCTCCCAAGGACACTATCCCCCTGCCTTGCTTTTCATTCCCATCTACCAATCCCTACACTGCTCCTAGCTCTCCCTTGGATCTTCCTACTTTAGGCTTCGTAATAGTCATTGACCACTCATTGTAACCCTAGTGAAAATTCCACGTAATAAAAGTAAATAAAGGAAAAAATAATAACCACAGTTGATGGGACACTTATTCCGAGTTGAATGTTGGGTAATACATCCTAGGGGGTGTTCGCTTGGTTGTTTATGGCTAAGGAAATTGACAAAGGAAATGGTTGAGGCTTTGAAAAGAAAAAAAATGTATTTTTGGCACATTTATTTATGAAAATAATGGAAATTAGGAGAAAAGGGAGGTGAAAGGTCACAGGTTTCATGTGAGAAGGAAATTGAAGGAAAATAATGGAAAATGAAGAAAATAGAGGCCTCACTCATAAAAAGTTTTCTAAGGATCATTTGGTAACCTTTTTTCAGTTGAGTTTTTGAGCTCTTTCATTATTCTCTCTCTCTCTCTCATAATCTTGGATACTCAGAGTTTTCTTGTTTCATTTTTGCTTTGGATCAAGAAAGGGAAAGAAGACAAGAGGAAGCAAATATCAAGAAGGCAAAGGAAGGATCAAATAGCTAGAACAAGATTCATTACAGGTATTGATTTGCATGTGTATTTTCCTTGCTAGGTTTGGCATGCATGGAATTGCATGTGGTTATTTTTCTATTTTGGCATGGGTTTTTCTAGGTGTAACAATGTTTTCAACCTAGTCTTTTCGTTTTCGAATAGCCATGATGTGATGGGGTTCTCATGTTTTGGTTTAGCTAGATTGTCAAATGATTTCGAAGCTGAGTGGGGTGGATCTTCAAATGATAGAGCATATGTCCTAGTGGTCCCTGAACAAGACTGTGGATCATAGTAAAGCCACTGGCCTAGTGGCCTGTGAGCCAGATTGAGGGTTACGGTAAAGCCATGTTTGTGTTGCCTTGGTGGGCCTAGGAATCCTTGCTGGTGAATAGCATGATATGCAGAAAAGCTTGGAGAGTGGGTCTCAGTTTAGGGCCTAGTGGTCCGAGTTTGGATTGTTGTAAATCCTGGAGGACTAGGAGATATGAAAATTCCTCATGGTGTAGGTGGATAAATCCAGTGGCATCCATGCATGTTAGCCTAAATGATCGGGTGGAGATCATGGTAAATCCTGTTATGATGTGTTCATTGTGTTGACCTAGTGATTTGGGGTGGATTATGGTAAAGCTCGGTTTCTATTAATGAGGATGAGGTGGTTTAGCCTCGGTATGCCCTGGTTGGTTCTTTTGGTTTTGGTCCCACATTCATGCTTGGAATATGGCACGGGGATGAATGGCTAAAGAGAGATTTGTCTTAACCATTCTATGGTCGGGTGGAATGTGGAAGTCCCATCCGGGGTTTGGTTTTTGAATCATTAATGAAAGGTTATTTATCTTTGTATTTTTATGAGAATTTTG
>APFE031163996.1:199394-222039 GCA_000404065.3 Pinus taeda
TGATTAGGAATTTCTTATTCATGTTGATGGTTTCATGTGGCAATGTGTACAATAGAGTAATGGTTGTTGTTATGCATGAGGTCATAACATGCATTGTTGATATGGCCTTGGATTTATAGCTAGACCTAGCTAGAATGATGCAGGTGTGTTGATGCACTTACTTGTTATCTATCTATATGATATTATGATTATGTTATTCATGTATCACATTGATTTTTTGACCTTTGAGACAAGGCATCCTCCCCAAACTATGGTAAGGTACATTAATTTATTGTGATTTGGTTTATCTGACATATTACGCATTGTAGAAAAGGGACTAAATGGCTAGAAAGGTGGTAGACTACATAAAATCTCCCTATGAATCAGATGGACAGTGTGGTGTGGGAAACTCTTTGGTTCCTTCAATAACAATATTCCTTATAACCCTTGGGTACATACCTCATTATTCCTTAGCAATTAGCACTTTTAAATATTTTCATAGGATTAGTTAATATTCAATTATTATTAATGTTTATTCGGTAACAACAACAAACAAAAGAACACAAAAGGCATAAGAATTTTAGGTGGAAAACCCCAACCGAATCAAAAACCATTTAACTCTTTTCTAATAAATTATTTAATATTTAGCCCCAACTGAAATGAAAGTTACAACTTCCTAGAATTCTAGAAAATATTTATTTTCCAGCTCCCATTGGAAGGACGCCCCAATGCCATGGTTTCTTCAATAGTCAACTAAATGGATGCCCCAACATCCTAGACCAACTTACCACCCTGAAGTGTTCATAGTCTCCAATCTACAGGCAATCTCATGCACCTCCCTAGCAACCTATAATGATTATAAGTGAGACAAGAGTGTGCAGTCTCGTACTATGGGCAATGATCCATGATACAGTATGATTTACAATGATTTTTTTATACTTGACCGCACACCAAATCACACTATGATCCACAACCCAACCATGATATCATCCCAATAGTGACTCCTATAACTCCCAACAATTCCTCTTTGACTCTGTTATCACTTAAGAAATGATTTCTAAATTTGGAGCATCAATTCTATTCCAAGGGATTGGTGTTAGTCTTGGTTTAATATTTCCATGGTTTCTTTAGTGTCTAAGATCTATAAAAGAGTCTTGTTGGTATGGTCAAATAGGGTCAACACTCCATTCTTGCCCATCCCTAGTCCCACATCACACATTATTTCCATGTTTCAAGATTGTGTCAAAGTTTACATTTTACATTTGTTTCGAAGTCATAACGATAGATGGTGGTTAAGCCACTTTTATGGTTTTTAGAGTCTAATTCATAGGGTTAGAGTCTCATTTCCATCATCAAATAAAGCTCAACAACCTTGTTTTACACTTTATGGATCTCATATCATGTTTTGAAAGTCATGTGTTTAGCCATTTTGGAAAACAAATTTAACTTGCTATGAATCCACGTTTTCCTAGTGCAGATAGTGTAGAAAACCAGTTTTGTGCTATGAAATCACTGAACTGGGAGTTTTCGCAGCGCGCTACGAAACCCCTGAAATAGCATGTTTCAGCATAAAAACAAAATGTGTTTTCTATGTTTACTAGTCAACTTCCAGAAGGGGTTGTGAGCAGCTGAGAACTCAATTTTGAAAACTGAAAGATTATTTTCTTCCTAACATAACAAAATACAAAAACCTCTTTCAGTTTCTTCAAATTCGTTCTGAGGTGGGAGGAATTTATGGTTAAACCTGCGCTACGAAACTGCTGAAAGTCAAGCTTTGGCTTCTGGTTTTAGCAGTCTTTTTCAAGATCCATTTCTGGTCATAGAAAAAGCTATTTTGGAATTCTGAAGGAGTTTTCTCTTCATAAAATCTCTAGATACAATAACCTATCTCACTTTCTTCATAAGTGTTTTCAGTTGGGAGATAATAAGCTTTCTTTGAGACCCTAATTTCAGAGAACAGATTTTTCCTATTTGACACGTGTTTTTCAAGGACAGATTATGGACAGCTGGAGAAGTGTTTTAAAAAAAAAAGAGAGATTGTTTTTCTAGACGGCATGGACTACAAAAGCCTCCTTCATTTTTGTAAAATATGTCATGAGTGAGAAGATAAGGGCTCTATCCCACGTGCCATTTTCAAGGATCCTAAACCTAAAAACAGGGAAACATGTTCCCTAATTTCTAGGGTTTGTCATCAACAATCAGGTGACAATGTGGGAGGCTTCATCAAATTCAACTTCATGAGGTTGTAGCTATCAAAGAATGCATGTAAATGTTTATATAAGGTTGTTGTAATGATAGTAAGGAGTTACACTCCTAGTTGTATTAGGTCTCTAGGACTGCTAGTTAGCTGTCAAATGCATTTAAAGGTTTGTTTTATGGTTAGAATAGGTGTCACTAAAAGAAAATTTGAATTCCCCTCATGCTGGAGGAGGAATCTAAGTCATGTAATGAACTCTATATATTGGAGAAGATGTGATGCACAAAGGGTTGGAAATTTTCAGAGAAAGACTCATATTGTGCCATTGTAGAAGATTATGTTTTTATGAATGCAGACTTTGGCTTTACTTCTTAGGATTTAGAAAGAGTTCAATGGTGGCTTGTTTATGTTTGTCCTTATTTCCTTCTTTGCAGTAGTATGAATGTATGATACTTATAATTCATTGGTTATGCTCTAACTTCCTTCATACATTTGTAGTCTGTGTTTTCCTTTATGCTACTGATGTACCTTTCATATGTTGAATTCTAGATGCCCTGACTTCCATGTAAAGCTAATTTTATTGTCATAGTGAAGCATTTCTTGACTCCATAAGCCCAATGGATGCTTACTGATCATGTTCAAACATTCATATTTCTTCACTTGTTTCATAGAGTTAGCCATCTAATTCATTATCAAAAATCTTTAATCTTGTGAGAGAGCCCTCTCAGGTTGGGGAGGCTAAGCCCTAGCCAAAAGTTGGTTTGAAATAGCTACTCAAGTTCTACCAGTTCAACAACCCATCAGGGTCTAATTTTTTGATAACAGACTCTAGGTAGATTGGCTCTTTTACAATAATTACTCTTTCAATGATGACTCTTTTACAAATTTGCAATGATGGCTCTTTTATAGCACTAGCATTTTTACGAGGCCTGACACTTGACTCAACATTACTTCTTGGATCACTTGCATCTGCTGAGGTACTGTTGTGCTTGATTCAAGTAATGACATTGCATGTCCTTCTAGTATGTGTCTGAGTTGTGATAAAGTGTCATTCTTCATGTATATGCATTAACAAGGAAGACCCAAAAAAATCGAAAAAACAATATAATTACATTGTCATGCAAAAACATATGTCAAGGATATACTCAAAATTCAAATGAAAACACTAACCATAAATATATTTTTGTAGCATACTTGCCCTTGATTGTTGATGTGCAATCCTTGAATGCATAATTTTTCTTTCATTCTAGGAGCTCGATATTGAATCGATTGTAGATATGTAATTTTCGATTGCCAAGGTCTGAAATTTTGTCCTCTAGTAACTCTCTAAGTCCTCTTTCCAACCCCATAGGTATTATTGAGATTGGATACTTCAAGAAAGAGTTATGCCCAATCTCCCATGATGATCCAATTATAGACTTGTTCAATAGAGCCAACTTGTTTGAAGTTCCACTTGTCATTGTTTCGACTTACGACCCTAAAAACAATACCCAAAAAACTAAACTCTATCGTATTTTTGTCACTATTTATGAAATTTGAATCCAATCCTCAGAGGGAAAGTTATGAAGATTTGTTTGATGTCACCTGTTTGACATGGAATTCGAGAGCATGCAAAAACCCTAAGTTCCCCAGATCATATATCCAAAATCATAGTGAAAAAGACCATAAATTTTGTCACAAGGTTCATCAAGATTTAAGCTCAATTGGGTTTTAGTTTTAGCTTTGGAAGCTTTTTATAATAAAATTTATAGCGAAAATTCCATGATGACATGTTTAAAGCAGTGAAATCCTTGAATCTAAGGCTCTAACCTTGCTTCAATATACACCTTCATACTTGATTATAATTTTGTGCCCTAACCAGACCTCAATAAAAGCTTAAACTCCTTGCAACAGTTCTTGCATTAGAATTTGATGATGGCAAAAATATTACAAAGGTCTTCTCATAAGATAGTTCGTTGAAAAGTGCTTACTAGAGGAGGATACGAGGGTCACTATTTATAGAAATTTCTTGAGTTGAGAGGGTCCTCAAAATGTGAACATTGGAGGGATGTTGGGAGCATAAAACAGTGTTAATTATTGACTATTCAATGACCACAAGAAATTATGAGTCCCATGCTACAACCCAATGGGGTTTTAACCCACTAACTAGGGTTACTAACTTCAAAAACGAATAACTCTCAAACTGCCAAGAACTATGTGGCATCCCATTTATCAACGCAAATATCTCAACATGTACAATCCTTCTAGAAGATCATTGACTCAGAATAGCATGAGTTTTCAAGTCAAAATTTCCATGCAAGATTGAGTAAGCCCCTCGTGCTTCTTCGGTGGACATCAATGACAACCACTGATCAACAAGAAGATGTTAAGCGGGCTAGAGACATCAACACATATGACTTGAGTTGGTGGGAGTTCAAGAGGATTTTCAGGAAGAAATACTTGTCAGAAAGGTACTACGACAGTAAGGCTAAGGAATTCTATGAGCTAAAGATAGGATAAATGACAAATGAAGAGTACATGACCAAGTTTTTGGAGCTATTGAGGTATGTATCATATCTTATTGATGAGAAGGCTAAAATTCAATGATTTTTGAGTCATTTTCCATTAGCATTTAGAAATTGGATTGAGTATGATGAGACTCGGTCACTTGAGGAACTTATTGGGAAACTAAATCATTATTATGAGTAGTCAAAGTGTAAGAATGAATCTTAGCAAGCATGGAAGGGAAAAGGCAAAGGTAAAAGTGAATGACATCCTAAGAGGACAAGTTCTCAACATGCAAATGAGAAAGAGAATGTGGCACCACAAAAGAGGTTTAATGCAACTAGATAGGGACATGAGTTGCATCGGCAGCATAAAGGTGTTGATATTGATTGGTTGGAGTGATGGAAATATGGAGAGGAACACCTTAAGAAATAGTTTCCAGAGAATTAGGGTGGCATGCCTGAGATATGCAATACACAAGAGGTGCATATTGTTAGGGATGTAGGGCATATCATTCCTCGTATCTATGCAATAGTTGTCAACGTAAGCAGGAAAAACATCAAAAATCTATCATTGAGATGGACAGAAAGCTTTGTGATCAAGTTATTTCTATTTTGATTGACCCTAGATCTAATTATAACTATGTTAGTCCTGAATTGGAGGATAAGTGTAGTTTGAATAAGGAATTTCATGCAAAATCTTGGTTAGTGTAGTTAGCTACATTTACGAAGAAGCGAGTTCATAATTGGGTAAGAGCAACACATTTGAATGTATTACCTTTATGATCACACAATATGTTGTTGGGCATGGATTGGTTATATCTTCATAGAACCAAGGCAGACTGTTATGACAAAGCCATTAAGTGTCTTGATGACAATGGATAACTAAGAGTCTTGCAGGGTAAGAAGAAAGCCACATCAGTTAGGATGGTGACATCTATGCAACAAAAGTGTAATGGTAGGAAAGGGTGTATGTTATTTGTAGTGCACACTTCTAGTGGTAAGGGATGGGAGGTTGAGGATGTAGATGTGTTGAGAAGGTACCCAGGATTGCAAAATTTTCAGGATGTATTTCTTGAGGACATTACAAAGTTTCCACCTCATAGGGAGGTAGACTTCTCTATTGAGTTAGTGCCAAGGGTAGCTCTAGCATCAAAAGCACCTTACAACATGAGCACACTTGAGTTGGTTGAGTTGAAGTTGCAGTTGAAGGAAATGTTGGACAAGGGATAAATTAGGCCAAGTGTATCATCTTGGGGCACACTGATATTGTTTGTGAAAAAGAAAGATGGAAATCTATGATTATGCATTGACTAAAGGAATTTGAACAAAGCGACCATCAAGAACAGGTACCCTTTATCGAGGATTGATGACTTGAGATCTTGATACCATCAAGTACGCATCAAAGAGGAGGACATTTATAAGACAACTTTATGGACCAAATATGGGTATTATGAGCTTCTGTAGTTCCATTTGGCTTAAATAATTCTCCAGTGACATTTATGTTCTTGATGAATAATGTGTTGCATCCATAATTGGATAATTTTATTATTGTGTTCATTGATGATATACTGATATATTCTAAAGAGGAGGAAGATCATGTTGATCATTTAGCAGTAATGTTGAGGTTGTTGAGAGAGCATCAATTATATGCTAAGCTCAGCAAGTGTAGCTTCTTTCAAACTATTTTACATTACTTGGGACATGTGGTCTCCAACAAGGGAATTGTGGTAGATCTAGAGAAGATAAGATCCATCATGGAGTGGGTAGCTCCTAGGAGTGTGGATGAGGTGAGATATTTCATGGCACTGGAAGGATATTATTAGATGTTCATCAGGAACTTCTCACAATTGTATTATCCTATTGAATCATTGCAAAGGAAAGGTAAGAAGTTTGAATGGATATAGGAGGGTAAGGCTAGTTTTGAGCAGCTTAAGGAGTTGTTGACACATGGACCAGTGCTACAGATTGAAGATTTGGACAAAGAGTTTTTAGTATGCACAATTTCTTTCAAGAGAGGACTTGGTGGAGTCCTTATACAAGATGGACAAGTGGTATGCTATGAGTCGCAAAAACTAAATGAGCATGAGCATAACTACCCAACACACGACCTTGAGTTTGCAGCGATCATACATGCCTTGATGATGTGGAGGCACTATCTTCTTGGAAGAAGGTTTGTATTGATGAGTGATCATATTGGGTTGAGGTATTTGTTTGAAAAGATGAATGTGAATTCTAGGAAGGCTAGATGGTTGGCCACGATCAGTTAGTTTTATTTCGAGATCAGTTATGTCAAAGGTAAAGAGAAGAGGGTGGAAGATTCCCTCAGAAGGTGGGTATAAATAAATCAATTGGGATCTATGAGCTCCTATTGGACAGACTTAGATGATAGGGTCTTGCAGGTAGGTTAGATAGATGTCAAGTATATGGAGATTGTGTACATGTTGCAATAAGGTACTAGTATAGGTACAGGTGATATTACAGGTAGAGGTGAAGGTGTAGGTACAAGTACATGTATTAGATCATGTGCCAAGATGGTACCATGGTTTTGTGGACCCTTTAGTAATATTGAGAGGATTGGGCCAATAGCCTATCGAGTTGCATTGCCTCCAACAATGAAATTCCATGATGTTTTCCATGTATCCTTGCTTAAGAAGTATGTTAAAGATGATTATCATGTGATTGAATGGTCTATTTTGTAGGTGGAACCAGATGGAGAAATCTAATCAAAACCTCAGTGTATATTGTAGAAAAATGTGCTCATGCTCAAGAATAGAGAAATTAAGCAAGTAAAAATGTAGTGGAAGCACATTAGGCCCAATTTTTAGCTTAGGGTGTCCTCACCCAGGTTCATAGTTAATTGTGCCAAACAAATCCCTTCACTACTGGCCCTTTCAGCATCAATCTGTGATGCGTGGACTGATGTCTCACTCAAAGCAGTATGGGGGGATGCTGGAACCAAGTTTCTGCACCCAGAGATCAGTGTGATGTCTTTTTTGTGACCTAGATTTCCTTCGTGTAGACCTCTATACTTTCATAGCCTATTGTTGTAACTTCCTCCAATCAGCCTCTAGACCTCCGCAACGGTCTACGATCAGCTTTTTGGACCCTGAATGGCTCAATTAGCTACTTAGGTGCACCTTGGATTACACTTAAACCATTATTTTTTCAGATCCAATTAAGTGTTTGATAAATTTAACAGAAAGTGTTATAATCTTGGTGTAATCACTTAACATTAATTATGTTCAGATAAAAATTTGTAAGTAAATTCATGCATCAATACATCAGTATTTCATAAACCCATTATTCATCACAGCATAAAGTGCATTCATACATAACATGAGATAATATATAAGACACAAGAATTTCTGCAAAAATATTCTTTATTGATATTCAGCTAAGCTTACAAACTCAAAACTTCCCTACTCACTCAGCTTCAAAGCCTTTCCCTCCTCTAAGACTTCTACTTCTGCAATATACTTCTTTGTTTGTACCCATATACAACTTCTTTACTTCCCTTAGACTCTCTAAGACACACCTATTTATACAATCCCATGGTCCACAGACCATGGGTAGATCTTCAAAGCCGACTCAAGTTACATAAAAGAAGGGGAAAACCATTTTTTTTATTCTTTAACTAACTACATGCTTTGAAACCACAACTTGCAGAGACTTTACATCTTTTTACATCAAAAGTTTGGATTTTTCCCCAAAACTAACCTAGGGGACCCCATCCCAACAAGCCTTCAACACAAAGATCATGACTCACCCTCGAGTCACTCAGCTGGCGTGGATATCTTGCTATGAAGATACCCTTGCTCCACTTGAACCATTGCTACTTCAGCCGCACTCTGTGGGGCTTCATGCTTCACCTATTCGACCAGCAGGTATGTGGCTGGTCCTTCACTATCATGCTTGATCTTCTGCTGTGTAGTATATAGGTTCACCAACTTATCCTATATGTTGGTAGAGACTTGGTAGGCTTCTTCCAACCAAGGGTCCAACTGCACCTTAAGGATTGCCTCTTTCTTCTGTGAAACTTCCACTTATGCAAGGAGTTGCTTCCCCTCCTACAACTTGGCAAGGCACTACATTGTAGATACTATGAGCATCGTCACCTGCACTTCATCATATTGTTGCTGAAGCTCGCGGGTCTCTGTCTTTAATCTCTGCAGGTTGGGATCTCCCTATAGGGTCATCACTACTTCCATGGCCTACTCAAACAGCGCTATGAATTCCACCACCGCGGCATTGACAGTAGCTAATCCATCCTTAGCAGCTACCTTGCGTTGTTCCCTAACCTCTGGAGGGGTCAAAGGCTATGACCTGAGCTCCAGTTCTGTGATTTTAAAGTTGAGTTTGAACTGAACTCAAGCCACCTCTGTCTTAGCATCATGGATGCCTGCTGCAAGATTTTTGATCTTGGCCTCAAGCAATACTTCCTCTAGTATGCGCAACTCCAGAATTGTTTTGCAAGCTTCTGCCACTGCGGCTTCCAGTTTGGCGCTCTGTGCCTGGATCATTTACTTTTCCTTCAATGCCTTTATCTTATCGATGAACATTTGCTCATTTTTCACTCAATATTCACTTATGAGGCTAAGCGGGCGCACTTCTCACGCTCGTAACTCAGTTTTCACACCTGCTTGCAGCGTGTGAAGATACTCATTGGGGAGCACTGCAAGGTTGAGGCTAATGTTCTTTAGACTACTCACAATGACCTTGTCATCAGCCACTTCCACACTCAAAGATCCTTCTGCTGGCGGGACTGCTTGAAGATCCATTGATTGGAACAACTCCAGGCCAGTCCCTGGTGCCAACCTCATCTGTGTGGCACTCACCTATCCTGCACCCACCTGGATCCTATTAGTTTGGATCTGTAGCTCGCACGGATCCTTCTTAAGAGTACAGAGTGACTACAGGTGCTTCTCTTCGAATTGTTCCAATAGTTCTAGAGTGGAATCACGCAACTTATCTTTGATCTTGTCAAGATCACCTTTTGTGAGCGTGATGGGATCTAGCAGTGGCTTTACTATTTTTGACTTCTTCTAAGGCCCCTCATTCTATTATTCCCTGTACCTTTTCACCCAGAAGGGGGTGCTATGTCCTTCATCTCTTCCACATCTCTGCTCTAACTCCCCCTCTTCCTCAGTCTAAGGTGAAGGGGATTTGCTGCTCTGATCAAAGCTGCAATGTTCCTATTCGACCTGTTGCTTTGCACCACACTCTTTTTCCAACCGAGCCTTCTCCTCAGCCTCCTTTCGGCACTTCTCAAACAACTACTAGGCCGCCACTTTTGTTGCCTCCTTCTTATTATTCTTCGCAGAACTCCCTGCGCCTTAGCTACTGCCTATGGTAAGATTCGATGGAGAATGCCAATATGTCAGCCATTACTTGATAAAATCCTGAATAGCATCATATATAATAAGGTAATGTAGGTCAAACCATTTCTGTTGTGGATCCTTCTGCACCTTGATATATACGTGATGGAAGTCTACCTTAAACTCCGTGTATTCTGATAGTTGCTCAAATACCATTGGGGACAACTGCGGCTTCTGTTTGATGGCCATACAAATGCTCACCTCCATCAACACCCAGAAAAAGTTGGTCTTTGTGACCCGCGTGACGTCCTTTGTCGCCCAAAGGGAGGAAAACTACATAGCCTCTGGCAATCCTTTCTCTAAGGGAGGAAACTAGTTGTCCTCCGGCAGCTCCCAAGCTACTAGCACTATGGAAAGAAACAACCACAAGTAGTGGAAGGTTTCTCTCTCGTCCTGAGCCTCATGACTATTCATGAGTAACTCACTACAGAGGTAGCACAACCAGTTAAAATGCATTCCTTCTGTGCACTATGCAGCTAGCAATATAACTGGTGCTAGAACCTCGTCTACGTAGCATTTCCTCATGACCTTACTAGCAAGGATCTATGTGGAAAATTGCACCACGAGGTCAGTGATAGATGTGATGGATTACTAAGTCACTAAGTCACACTCACCAGTTTTTCACTAAGTCACACTCACAAGTTTTTCTGCCAAACTCCTTAGCTAGATTCAAGCTAGAATGTGATAGGAGCATGATCCGATGGATCAACATGTCTCTAATTTAGATTTGTGCTCTCAGCCACAAACATCCATCATGTATCAGGGTCAACTATTTCTTTATGATGATGATATTGATGTTGGAGCAGTGGTAGTGGGTCACCCACAGTAGGTTCAATAGCTCTGACTGGTTCACTCCGCGAATCCACTTGAATGGCTCCAATGTGGTGACACCCGATTCTTTATAGTATGCCTGCCTCATATAGTTTTCCGTCGTGACATGGGGGAACCTCTCATGATCCACCAAATTCCAGGCTTCCATTTTCAAATGGGGAATCCACGCCAAGTGCAGGACTTCAAAGGTAATAACTTCCCGTAGCAGGGGCGTATTTAGGAGGAATTTCCCTGCATCTCGATCCTTAGTGACCTTCACCTTTTCCTTATGCAGAGGGATGTAATCTAATAGTTTGGAGATGGGCTCCATGCCCTCGTCACTTATATCCTCCATGCCCTCTTCGACCTCCAAAACCACAACCTTCCCCTTATCATTTGCCAACTGTTTATATTTATTCTAAGCATGGGTAGCAGAGTGCTTCCTCGGTGACTCACGCACCTGCAGTGGCCTTTTTGGCTTGTCATTCTTGGGCTTGGGATTCTCATGCACTGGAGTGAGCTTTGACCTAGGAGACCTCAGTGTTGTAGACATAGGAGCCTCAACCTCCATGCTTACAACTTCTGGAGCCGCTCCCTCGGAGGCAACAGTTCCTTCGGTGCATGTAGTCTCACCTGGTTCAGACATGGTGTTGGGAATGAACTCCTTGGTATCCTTAGGTAACCTGTCAAGCATAAAACTTGTGACTAAATCTGTGAAAACCTAAGGATTCATAAACAACACACAGCACAACTCAAAAATTCTAAGGATCCAAAGTTTTCTCCACTAGATGTCTAGCGTAATTTATAGGCGAATTCAAATTCAAATTTGACCGTTCCCCCAAAATCCATCCATAAATGATGATTTAGTGGAAAATCTTAAAATATTTCAACCTTAAATGCCTTAAATGTTGCACCCCCACCCTCTCAACTATCTCCTGGCTTTCAAATCATGAACAGTGACAATAAAGGTCATTTTCTAGATGTGTTGTGCAGTATCTCCCCTCATAGTGCAACTCCCTTCGTGCATCTTTTGATATTGTGACATCACCCTCCTTCATGCAGCCCCTCTGTCACGTAGTTCAACCCACTGGGAAGTGTAGTTTATAGTCTCGTGCCCCCTTGTAGCTGCGTGGAGTGTTAAGACTGTCCTGCCATCATGTAGTCATTGGACCAGATCCCATGTGTATGCCTTCAACTGGCTTAAATTTACCCTTCCCAGAAATGGTTCTCCATTCAATTTTGCAAGTTGAACTGTGCCACCATCTGTAATTTCCTTGAAAAACTATGGCCCTAGCCAGTGCATCTGAAACTTTCCTGGAATTTCAGCGAACCTCTTATTAGATAATAAAACCAATTCATTTACCTTGAAGGTGCACAGTTTGATGTGTCGATCATGCCAATATTTTTCACATTACTTATGAACATGTTGATGGAATCCAGCTAGAAACCTATCTTCTTTGGGCTACATTAGCTACATGATCCATTCTCCTAAGGTTCTACAGTTCACCATTCTTGTAAAAGCCGCTATGCGTAGACTCGGTAAAATATATTCCATCGGCATTACAGCCTCTACACCATAAACCAATCGAAAGGTGTCTGACTTGTTAGCTTTCTACAAGCAGTTCTGTATTCCCATAACACCATTGGTATGTTCACGTCCCAATCATTCCACTATGCATTGCAAATCTTCATCAGCACATTCTCCAATATCTAATTAAAAGCCTTAACTATTCCATTGGCCTGAGGGTGATATGGTGTACTCTTCTGATGGTAAACCTGGAACTCTTCTGTCAGCACACTGATCATTTCATTGAGAAAATGTGTACTGCGATCACTCATCAATATCTTTAGGCAACCGAACTCGGTCAACACATATTCAAACAAAAACTTTGTTGTTGTTGCCCCTATATAGTCTTTCACAGGCTGTGCCTCTGCCCATCTAGTCAAACATTTTGTTGCAATAATGATGTAGCGTGCACCTATTTTCTTTCCTAGGGGTTGAATCGGTCCTACAAAATCAATTTCCCATTTCTCAAATGGATGCAATGACACATGCAGATTTAGTGGCAGCTCATCCCTCCACGAAGGCCTGCTTGTCCTCTAATATGCATCACATCCCTTACAATACACTTTAGAATCTTTATGCAGCATTGGCCACCACAACCCAATGCGCAAAACCTTCTGCAATGTTGCTTTCCCTACATAATGGCCTCCCGCAACTCCCCCATGAGCATCAGCGAGGATACGGTTTATTCAAAATCGGGCACATATCATCGAAGTATCTCATCCGATCCCATTTTATACAAATGTTTGGAAATTACAGAGAAATCTGTCGCTTGTACTACCAACTCTTTTTTATGCTGGCTGGTGTATCCTTCTAGAGTTGTCCCTGTAGTCATAAAGTGGATGATATCTGCAAAGTGGTTATCTGCTACGTGCACCACAAACAACTGCACATCGGGAAACCCTTCCTCCAAATTAGTGGGTTCCTCTCTTGTCTCAATGCATGACAGATGCTCAGGGTCTGCATTCACCCTTCCTAGCTTCACAATTACTTCAAAATCATATTCTTTGAATAGCAGAAGCCATCTGCATATTCCCTCCCCCCAACATAGGCTTATTGACTAGGTACTTCAAGGCGGAGTGGTCTGTGTACATCTTGAAATGTACGCCCAATAGATAGTGCCTGAACATTTGGAGTGCATACACCATAGCTAATCCTTCATGCTCTGTTATGGAGTAATTCTTCTCAGCCTTTAACATTTTTTTGCTTGAAAATTCTATAGGGTGATAGAGTTCTCCCTCGTGAGTCTATGTTAGCACTATACCCAACGCAATACATGAGGCATCAACATGTACATGTAATTATTTATTCTAGTCTAGGAAGACCAAGATCAGTGTGGTTACCATTTTTTCCTTCAAGATATCCAAATTGTGCTTACATTCTTCATTCTAACATAATGTAGCATCCTTCTTTAGCAAATCTTCCATGGGCATGGTAATCTGAGCATAAGCCTTGATGAATTTTTTATAATACTCAGTATGGCCCAACGTTGCATACAAATTTTTAACACTCCTTGGGGATTCCAAATTGATTATTACCACGATCTTGGCAGGGTCCACCATAATTCCTTGCCCGCATACCATATGACCCAGCAAAATCCCAATGGGGACACAAAATAAGCACTTCTTCAAGTGCAGTGCAATCTAATACCTTTGGAACGTATCCAACATTAAGCACAGATTGTCTACATGGCACCTGACTAGTCCAAAAACTGTCTAGTCATCAAGATAGACCTCCAAGAATTTATGAATGAACTCTTTGAATGCCATGATGACTACATTGGAGAATATTGCTGACGAATTCTTGAGTCCAAACGAAACTATTATATATAGGAAACAACCCCATTCCATCAGGAAGGTGGTCTTACTCCTATCCTTCAGCACAATATTAATCTGATGGTATCTTGAGAGCCCATTAGTAAATGAATACACTTCTTGTCCTACCACAATGTCTAGTATTTCATTAGTAAATGGTGTCGGAAAGGGATCATGGACACATGCATCATTAAGATTTCTAAGATCTATGCAAATCCTTATATCGTCCTTCTGCTTATTTTCCTGAACTACCAGTGGACTCACCCAGTCAGATTCCTACACTGGTTCGATAATACCTACTTCAAGCATATTTTCCAACTCCAAGTAGATCCTTTCCTTGTATTTGGGATTAAGGTGATATGGCCTCTGCTTAACCAGCTTCACATCTAGTTTTAGAGTTATTTTCATCACTCCCAAATCATATATGATGCCTTTTAAGTTTGAAAATTTTGTACAGGAATAAATCTTGATATTCATGAAGCAAATTAGTGACTTTATCTACTATGGCATCATCCTAGTAATCCCCAATCTTCGCAAACTTAGACTCCGCCTCTGTGCCAATGTTCACTTGCCTAGTTTTCAATGGTATGACGATGTATGGATTCTCTATCTATGGTCCCTCAACCTCGCAGTGGCCTTTTGTTTCTGGGATGTTAATATTCCTTCGATCCCCATCCTCTCCTTCAATAATCATATTATAGAATTCTAGTGCATGGCACAGCTGGGTGCTCCAATCTAGTTGAATCAATTCTAAAGGATCCCGTGGTATTCTGAATATCTCTTCCTTAACCTCCTTCAGCACTTCATCAATGCTTTCGAACCCATCTTCAAAGCTGAATGTTCTCATGAACCATTCTCTTAAGACATCCCACTCTGTGGTTTCATGGCAAAGCTTTGTTTCCAAATACCAATTCATAGGGATTATGTCCAAGGTGTGACAGAACAAACGCATCCATTTTGGTTGCGGCTCCATTCCATATACCTTAATCCATATGGCCAAATTATCGCATTGACCATTCCTCCCATCATACGTCTCAGTTACCTATACTTTAGGCCAACCAAACTGCATTCTCATCATCCTTCTATAATTGCACCACTCATCAAAGTTGTCTTTGTGCATACCCCACCAGTAAGCAGGCGTAGCACGCAATGTCAAGTCCAATGCCTGAAAGTGGTAATCCTTTGGAAATTCTCTTTCAAAAGCATCGAAATATTTACCCACGTTAGTTAAACCATTATAATAAGTAAATTTTCTTACCTCTAACGACACACAATGCAATGATCTGGTCATCATGTTATAGTGTAGTGTGGATACTTCATGAAACTTTTTTTGCCAATGTTCCAACTCTTCATTTGAATCCAAGGTATAGGAACTTTCATGGTCCCATGCAATTCATCCATGAGTTGTCGGATTAACCCAGTCCTGGTCTCGCGCTATGATTTTATAGATCTGATCCAAATCATCATCAATCTCCTCATAGTCACAGACCAGTTCAATATAATGTGGTCCTTCTACAGGGTCCAATGCTACCACAACACGGAGCAATTTTCTTTCAAACAAAATTGTCCGCTTCTTGGAATTGATGACTCCATTAATGTCAACATCCCAATCAATTCCCAGGAGTGCGGGGTATGAATTGCTATCATCAACAATATTTATTACTTCAAAATCAGCTAGCATGCTCGCACCTTCTATATCTACGGTAACTTCCTGCAATTGTCCCATAGTGATAATCTTTTGTTGGTTCACCATCCTCAATTGAATCAGATACTACTGCAGCACAGGTCTCCCCATTCTCTCCCAAAATTTTTTAGGAAATACGTTCACGTCACACCTCAAATCCAAAATAACCTGATCCATCTCATAGTCTCTTATTTGTGCAGTAAGCCTCATTTCACGCGTTGTTCCTATCTTATTCTTACCAATCTTTTTTACTACATGTGCTCCATCAAGAGAATTATCCTTACCAGCACACTTGTTTATCAACTCTTGTAGCCCCTTCACAACCTTGCTATCACACAGTAACTTCATACAAGTTTCCAAGAACGTGTTAAGCACAGAGCGGTCAACCTCTGTAGGTGCACTTGTATCTGGAAGTTTGTTCAGACCCCCTGAGATAGAGGCTTCGATGAAGCTTTTCTTCACTTCAATGAATGTTTCCTTCACGTGTTCTAGATCAAACCTAACCTCCTTTTCTGGGGCCTCACAGACCCATCCACCTTCTTCAAGCCGCTTTACCTTATCATCTCCAGTCGCGATCCTGCTTCATAATACGATATTCAAATTTGGATCCTCTTCGTGGGATTTGGCCCTCATCATCTGTAAGTTCCGGGTATGATGCTAAGGCTGTGACTTCTTCTCCAGCATCTTAGCCATCACCATAGGAAATTCTTCGATTATGTGGTCAAAGAGTATAGTATTGACATGACGAGTGTGTTTGATTCGTACACTCTCACACATAGTTTCCTAGCATTCCACAATTGTAACAAATGACTTGCCCCCAAATCCTACTAGATCCTCCTCCTCCTCGGCCTCATCCACGCCCCTAATATCCTGTGTGCATTCCCCAAGCTCCCTGATCTGAAGGTTGAGTTTTTTCTTACATTCGATACGTAGGCATAATTTCCATCATTAGTTCATAGCTCTGATAGTGGTGCTCATCGTGGCCCACCGATTTGTGGAAATCGCAAAACAATTGTTGTGGCATCTGTACAATTTTTTGCAGCAAATGAAAATTGTCTATTACATGTTTTCCAACTACTTGACAAATAATGCACCATAGCGTGGGCCCTACACTTGGTCCTGCTAGAGCTTCTTGTCTTAGGGGCATAGGCCCCCCCTAGTGATGCAATTCATGAAGATAGGGAAATGATCATTATCATTCCCCTCATTTTTACACTTAAGACACCAAACTTCTTCATGTACCTCCAGCGGAGCTGCTTTTTCCCTTTTCAAGATGTGCAACTCCAAGAAAAGGTTCTGCAATGCTGTGTGAATTTTTTGAACTCCCAAAGAATCATCTTGAGTAGGAATTTCATGCAATCTCATTGCAATTTAGGGCTTCCACCTGAGTTCCTTTATTTTTCTGCGATAAAGAAACCCTTAGGTGTGGCAAAAGCGAGGCTACAAACCATTCGGGGTTTTGACTATCCATGACATTCATATTAGCTTTGCAGATCTGGCACTCCAATCTTTGATATAATTCCCAGGGCATTTCCACGAGCCTCATCATGATTTCCTCGAATCCAATTATTGATCGTGATTCAAACTTAGGCTTACCAAATTCTTTGTTCAAAGCAGTCTAAGTGTCTGCTAAATATGCCAGTGGGTTATCAGTGCAGTAGTTAATGTACCATGTTAGCGCAGATCTTGTACAACACTAACCAACTGTGCCTTTTTTATATATTCATTTTTAATTTGTTGTGTTTTCCATATAGCCTTCGCAACAAACTAAAACTAATTTGGATCCTCACTTCCTAAGCCCTTGAAAACTGACAACTTCATCATATTCGACATGTTAACCAACGACAGAGGTGGTGGCAGTGTGGGTGAAGTTGTATATTATGGAGGTGAACGTGGAGGTGTTGTGGGAGGATGAGGTATCTGCAGAAAACCCTACCTTATCAACTAGAAGATGCTCTATGGTGAAGCTTGTGTTGCTACCTCGTCATCACTTAAAGGAGTTCCAATCAATGGACTGTATTCAAGACCTATTTTTCCTTGATTTCTAAAGCTTCGTCCACTTCACATAGATCCAAACATCAAGGTAATGGTATAACCCACTTTTCACACAAGAGCATCTTAATCCAAGTATTCAAATATCTTAAATACTTACCTCATGGTCCCTTGAAGAAGCATCTCTTTGCTTCACTATAACTGACTGAGGTATCAACCATGAACTTTGTAACAAATCCTCCAATGACTCGATCGAGCCAGTGATCAACTACACATGAGATCTTATCTTCAAAAGCTTCCAACCTCCACATGAGCTCCGGGGTCCACACTATCGGACCATTAAGCCTCCACCTTCCTTGATCGTCTACCAATTTAGCGATCCACTCGTATAGTTCGATCGGGAAGGTCCAAAAGAAGATCTCATGTATTTCTATGTATAAATACCTATCCGACCATTATTCTTTTGTCAGGCATGGATTCCTGTTTTCTTGCACCACAAATTCGTGGATCTTTCTATCCAACCACTTCTTAATTTCCTTCCTTATCGGATTCCAGTGATGCAACATCACAAATCTATTTATGTAGATCCCAGTCCCAGCAACAGAACCATTTATTGGCTTAGGGGTTCTTGACCCAGGTTCAAAGTTAATTTAACAAACAAATACCTACACTACTGGCCCTTTCGGTATCAATTTGTGGTGTGCAGACTGAAGTCTCACCCGAAGCAGTATGGGGGGATGTTGGAACCATGTTTTTTCACCTATAGATCAGTGTGATGTCTTTTTGGTGACCTATATATGCCTTCACGCATACCTTTATACTCCCGTAGCCTATTGTTGTAACTTCCTCCAATCAGCCTCTAGACCTTCATGAAGGTCTATGATTGGCTTTTGCAGACCCTAAACGAGTCAATTAGTTACTTATACGTGACTTGGAGTACACATAGACCATTATTTTCTCAAATCGACTTAAGAGTTTGATAACTTTAACATAAAGCATCATCATCTTCGCGTAATCACTTAACATTAATTGCATTCAGATAACAATGTATAACAAGTAAAGTCGCGCATCAATACATCATTATTTCATAAACCCATTACTCATCATAGCATAAAGCACATTCATACATAATATAAGATAATAGATAAAACAAAGGTATTTATGGAACAATCTTCTTTATTTATATTCAGTTAAGCTTACATACTCAAAACTTTCCTGCACACTCAGCGACAGGGGTCCGTGCACTCAGCTATGGACTCGACTCTAGGGCTCTACACACTCAGCTGTAGAGCCTCTCCCTCCTCTAAGACTTCTATTTCTATGCTATACTTTTTCACTTGTACTCATAGACAACTTCTTTACTTGCCTTAGACTCTCTAAGACACACCTATTTATACAATCTCATAGTTTGTGGACCATGGGTAGATTGTTGGGTGTGGAGTTTGATTATCTTCTGTATTCAAAGGTTTTAGCAAGATGTATACCCTAGGAAGACTATACACCCCTCCACGCGAGAGGGTACGTGGGGGACTTGTCCCCCCCACGGGGGTCTAGGGGCTCGGGGACAGCGCCCTCGAAGCTAAAAATAGATGTAAAATTGCCTTGTAAAAGTCTAGTAATTTCTAGTCAATCTGGGCCATTCATTAGGCAGATGATATGACGGTAGAATTTATGTTTAATTTAGGGTTTTTTGCCCTAGAAGGCAACCCCTCAAAATATATGAGGGAATTATATTACATCTATGTATATCTATATTCTGAGTGAGGAAGAGAGAGGAGATTGAGAGTCAAGAGGGAGTTACAGTGGATCTGTTGTAGGTTGCATCTCTTCAGTTTGCTGGATAATATAATAAAAGAAGGACTGGTTGTTTCTCTGTGGACATAGCCCAAACTGGGTGAACCACGTATATCTGTGTCTCTATTATTTTATGTGTTTTCTGTGTTTATATTCCTGCAATATTTCATGTGTTCAATTTATCGGTAATATATAATTTTCTAACAACTGGTATCAGAGCCAAAGGTCTATTTGGATGATAAACTCGCAAGATAGAAGGGTTCCTGGTTCGAGTGGGAGAAATGGTGGAAGATGGTAGGTTTAGGGTCGAAAAATTCAACAGCCAAAACTACCAGCTGTGGAAGATGCAAATGGAAGATTATCTGTATCAGAGAGATATGTACATACCATTGAGCGGAAAGACAATGAAGCCGACGAGTATGACAGACACAAAATGGGATATTCTTGATAGAAAGGCACTTGGAACAATATGGTTGTGCCTAGCGGCAGCGGTATCATTTAATATTTCAAAGGAAATGAAAATAGATGATTTAATGTTGGCATTAGCCAAATTATATGAAAAACCCTCAGCGTCAAATAACGTATTTCTTATGAAGTGTTTATTTAATATGAATATGTTAGAGGGTGGATCTATTGTAGATCATTTAAATGATTTTAATACAGTTACAAGTCAGTTAAGTTCTGTAGGGGTAACTTTTGATGATGAAGTTAGGGCTTTGTTATTTCTGTGCTCATTGCCAGAAAGTTGGAATGGTTTAGTTATGGCCATTAGTAACTTTGTCTCTAGATCTAGTACTTTAAAGTTTGATAATGTTGTCGGTGCAATCCTTAGTGAGGAAATGTGACGGAAAAGCTTCAGCGAGACATCAGGAAATGCTTTGACTGCAGAGACTAGGGGAAGAAAAATGGAAAGAGGAAAGAGCCCAGGATATCACAGTAAGTCAAGAAAAGCCATATCCAAGTCCAGATTGGGGATAGTGTGCTGGAAATGCGGGAAGAAAGGACACCTGAAGAACGATTGCAAGTCTTGGAAGGGAAAAGAAGGAGACGCGCAGCAAGAAACTGATCATGAAGCGAATGTAACAGGTGATGTGTTGCAAGATGCTTTGATTCTTTCATTAGAAAACATTATTGATTCCTGGGTGGTAGATTCAGGGGCCTCATTCCATGCCACACCTGATAGGAAACATTTTTATGATTATGTTCAAGGAGATTTTGGACAGGTTCAATTGGGTGATGATAAACCTTGTAAAATCGTTGGAATGGTTACAGTTTTGATAAAACAACATAATGGAAATCAATGGCTATTGAAGGAGGTAAGGCATGTTCTAGATCTGAAGAAAATTTTGATTTCAACAAGGCAGTTGGCAGGTGAAGGTTGCGTTAGTACTTTCATAGATAAAACCTAGAAGGTCACTAAAGGATCCCTGGTAATAGCGAAAGGAGGAAAGGTTGGTACATTGTATTTATGCAACGGTATTTCTAGTTCTTACAGGAGAAGATACGACATTGTGGCATCATAGGCTCGGGCACATGAGTGAGAAGGGGATTTAGATTCTTCACTGAAGAAATTTGTTGCCAGGTTTGAAGCATGTTGATTTAAAATTCTGTGAGAATTGTGTTTATGGAAACAGAAGAGAGTAAGATTCCTTAGAGTTGGGAAAGAAACGAAGAGTGAAAAATTAGAGCTTGTGCATACAGATGTATGGGGACCTACTCAAGTATCATCTCTTGGTGGCTCTTGTTATTATGTTACTTTTATTGATGATGCAACTAGAAAAACTTAGATTTATTGTATTCGAAATAAATCTGATGTATTTGATACTTTCAAGAAATGGAAAGCTTTGGTTGAAAATGAGACAGGGAAAAGGTTGAAGTGTCTCAAATCAGATAATGGAGGTGAATATTGTAGCAAAGAGTTTAATAGGTACTATTCAGAGAATGGAATTCGTAGAGAGAAGACAATTCCAGGAGCACGATAAGAAAATTGCATGTCAGAAATGATGAATAGGACAACCATGGAGAGTGCAAGGTGCATGAGATTGCATGCAAGGTTACCTTTACACATTTGGGCAGATGTTGTAGATAATGTTGTTTATCTAATAAACAGAGGGCCTTCAAGTTCCTTGGATGGTGGTATTCCAAAGGAGGCATGGACAGGTAAAATGGTAAACTACTCCATTTTGAAGACTTTTGGTTGTGAAGCCTTTGTCCACATTAACAAAGAAAATAGAACAAAGCTTAAGGAAAAATCAAAGAAATGTACCTTTATTGGATTTGGTGTTAATGATTTTGGTTATCACTTATATGATTATGTAAATCACAAAATAATTAGGAGCAGAGATATAATATTCAATGAAAAGGTCTTGTATAAGAATCAGTTGCAAGAAATGAAACAAGAAAAAGAAAACAGATAATACACAGTGCTTGACGATATCACGGGAAAGGTGATGGTGCCTGAAAATCATAATGATCAATAGCCAAAACAACAACCACAATAGCAACAAGCACTTCAAACACCTAAAAGTGGTGTTAGAAGATCTACCAGGAAAAGTAGACCCCCTGAACAATACTCTCCTTCATTATATTATGTATTGTTGACTGATTCTAGTGAGCTAGAATGTTATGAAGAAGCAGTGCAGGTAGAAACCGGGAAGAAGTGAGAGAAAGCCATGAAAGAAGAGATGGACTCCTTAGCACATAACCAGACTTGGGACTTAGTCAGGTTGCATGCAGGTAAAACAGCATTGCAGAATAAATGGGTTTATAGGTTGAAGGAAGAAGATGGAAGAAAACAGAGGGACAAAGCTAGACTTGTGGTGAAGGGGTTTGCACAGAAGAAAGGTATTGATTTTGATGAAATATTTTCTCTTGTTGTTAAAATGACTTCAATCAAAACTATTTTAAGTCTAGTAGCAATTGAAGATTTGCATCTTGAGCAGTTAGATGT
>APFE031163996.1:222061-257863 GCA_000404065.3 Pinus taeda
AATGACTTCAATCAAAACTATTTTAAGTCTAGTAGCAATTGAAGATTTGCATCTTGAGCAGTTAGATGTAAAGACAACCTTTCTCCATGGGGATTTGGAGGAAGAGATATATATGCAGCAGGCGCAAGGATATGAGGTAAAAGGGAAGGAGAAACTAGTGTGTAGGTTGAAGAAGAGCTTGTATGGCTTAAAAGAGGCTCCCAGGTAGTGGTATCTAAAATTTGACAAGTTTATGTTTGAGCAAGGTTATGCTAGATGTCACTCTGATCATTGTGTTTATATAAAAAAGCGAAATGATGGCAGCTATATTATATTGTTATTGTATGTGGATGACATGCTTGTTGCAAGGTCTAACATGCAGGAAATAAATGTGCTCAAAAGAAAATTGGCAAATTCATTTGCAATGAAGGATTTGGGATCTACAAAACAAATCCTTTGTATGAGAATAACTAGAGACAGGAAGAATCGCAAATTAACATTGTCACAAAGTGAGTACATAGAAAAGGGATTGAAAATGTTTAATATGCAGAATGCAAAACTAGTTAGTATACCCTTGGCTATCCATTTCAAATTAAGTAGGCGTGTCCCAAGACTCAGGAAGAAATGGCTCATATGTCTAAAGTTCTATATGCATCAACAGTTGGAAGCTTAATGTATTCAATGGTCTGAACAAGGCCTGATATTGCACATGCAGTGGGAGTTGTAAGAAGGTACATGAACAATCCAGGAAAAGAACATTGGATGGTAGTGAAGTGGATTCTCAGGTATTTGAGAGGTACCACAAATCAAGCATAATGCTTTGGTGGTTCAAACATTGCTCTACAAGGATATGTTGATGAAGATATGGCAGGTGACAGAGATAACAGGAGGAGCACTATAGGATATGTATTTACTGTAGGTGGAATAGCTGTCAATTGGGTTTCAAAAATCCAAAGTGTTGTTGCACTTTCAACAACAGAAGCAAAGTATGTTGCTGCTAGAGAGGCTAGTAAACAAATGATTTGGTTACAAAGGTTTCTGGATGAATTGGGTAAGAAGCAGGAGTTGGGCAGCTTATACAGTGATAGCTAGAGTGTCATACATCTTGCAAAGAACTCTGCATTTCATTCCAAGACTAAACATATATAGCTCAAGTACCATTTCATATGGTCAGCACTGGAAGATGGACAGCTGAAGCTGGAAAAGATACACACTAGCCAAAATCCTGCAGATATGTCAACAAAATTTGTAACCAGGGAGAAACTAAGATCTACTCTATTTCAATTAGTCTTCAAGTATGATGAAGAAGATGAGAAATAGCCAGGTCCAAAGTGGATTCATTGTCTAGCAAATGAAGCAGCAGTGGGGTTGCTATTATCAGTCTCCAAGTGGGAGATTGTTGGGTGTGGAGCCTGATTATCTTTTGTGTTCAAAGGTTTTAGCCAGATGTATATCCCAGGAAGACTGTACACCCCTCCACACGGGGGGGTGCGGGGGGGAATTGTCCCCCTCACGGGGGTTTGGGGTGGTAAATCCCCTTCAGATGGGGGGTCCAGGGGTTCAGGGGCAGTGCCCCCAAAGCTAAAAATAGATGTAAAATTTCCTTGTAAAAGTCTAGTAATTTCTAGTCAATCCGGGTTGTTCATTAGGAGAATGATCTAATGATAGAAGTTATGTTTAATTTAGGGTTTTTTGCCCTAGAAGGAAACCCATCACTATATATGAGGGAATTGTATTGCGTCTATGTATATATGTATTCTGAGTGAGGAAGAGAGAGGAGATTGAGAGCGAAGAGGGAGTTACAGCGGATCTGTTGTAGGTTGTATCTCTGATAATATAATAAAAGAAGGACTAGCTATTTCTCCATGGACGTAGACCAAACTAGGTGAACCACGTATATTTGTGTCACTTATTTTATGCATTTTCTGTGTTTATATTTCTGCAATATTTTATGTGTTCCATTACTCTGTAATATATAATTTTCTAACATAGATCTTCAAATCCAACTCAAGTTACATAAAAGAAGGGTAAAACCCTCTCTTTTATTATTTAACTAACTATGCGCTCCACGACCACAACTTGCATAGACTTTACATCTTTTTACATCAAAACTTGGGCTTTTGCCCTAAACCTGACCCAGGGAACCCCATCCCAACACAGATGAAGCTACATGGGAGATGGTGGATCATATGCGAGGTATGTATCCTACCTTGTTTTCCGGTTGAGGAAAATCCGTTTTGGTGATGTTGCTATATGAGATATGTATATGGATGTAAATACCATCATGATCTAAGTTATAAAGCTAAAATAAGTGGTATGGGTGTCATGTCGTTATGATTTCATGTTATTATGTTGTTATGTTGGTTTGTGTTTTTGTGGGGTGATCATTGTAAATACCGTTTCAAGCTATGTTATAAAGCTCCATTGGTAGTATGTTTGATTTTCAGCAGTTTTTTTAAGGTCTTGGTGTGGTATAACACCGAGGACGTGTTCTCTAAGGGGGTGGGTTCTGTAACAACCCCAGTAAAAATTCCATGTAATAAAAGTAAATAAAGGAAAAAATAATAATCATGGTTGATGGGACATTTATTCCAAGCTGAATGTTGGGCAAGACATCCTAAGGGGTGTCCATTTGATTGTTTATGGCTAACGAAATTGGCAAAGACAATGGTTGAGGCTTTGAAAAGGCAAAAAGGCATTTTTTGGCACATTTATTTATACAAATGATGGAAATTAGGAGAAGAGGGAGGTGAAATGTCACATGTTGGATGTGAGGAGGGAATTGAAGGAAAATAATTGAAAATGAACAAAATAAAGGCCTTATTGATAAAAACAATTTTGAGGATCAATTTGTAACCTTTTTTCAGTTGAGTTTTGGAGCTCTCTCATTATTCTCTCTCTCTCTCATACACTTCGAAACACAAAGTTTTCTTGGAGCATTTTGACATTAGATCAAGAAAGGAAAAGAAGGCAAGAGGAAGAAAAAATCAAGCAAGTAAAGGCATGATCAAGATGTGTTGGCTTGTTGGGGCTTGACCTAGGTTCAGAAGAGTTTTAGCCAAACAAATTCTGAAACTACCGGCCCTTTCAGCAACAGTCCATGGAGCCCAGACTAAGGTCTCACTCGAGGTAGTATGGGGGGGGTGCTATAACTAGGTTTCTGCACCCTAGGGATGTCTGAATGAGGTCTGGAATGGTCACAAACCAATCCTGTGTGCTAGTGCCACTCCGCGCACCTGTCTGACCTCTGCGTAGCTCTGTACTGAGTGCAACAAGGTGCTAGCTTTATCAGTTACCCTTTCGATGTTTATTATTATAGATATGACTTAATTTTGTGGGCCCATTATTCTTATTTACTCATTTAACATTTATAACCCGTGCACGCAATTATAAACTGTAAAGAGATGCATAAACATATACCAGAAGCATAAACATACAGATCTGCAAATAGATGCACAATATTTTAGAATCAACTTAGCTTTTATTAAATTTCTATTCTAGTACAATCCAATTCCACCCTACGCACTTAGCTACAAGGGTCTGTGCACACAGCTGCGAACTCTACTAGGCCTATATGCATGCAACTACAGAGCCTCTTCCTACTCCCACAACCCAAGACTCAGACTTACAGACTTAGAGCGAATATCATATTCAAAAATCCATAATAATCCAGACCAAAATCAAAACTGAACTGCCTTCTACCCTTAGAGCCTTGCTCTATTTATACATTCCCATGGTCTACGGACCATGGGTAGGTCGACACATTCTAGATTAAATTACAATATTTTAGGGCAGACAACCCTAGACTCTCGTACTCTGCACCTACATTTTGTGGGATCTTTACATTACATTGACCAAACTCAAACTCTAAGCCCCAAAACTCCACTTCTGGGGGAAACCACTGCCCAACAAGCCCCCAACACAATCAACATGACTCATCCCAAGTCACTCGGTTGGTGCAGTGATCTTTGCTTGGAGTCCATCCAACAACTTCCGCACTGTTTGGACATCTGCCACACATTCCTCCACTACCCACTGTATCAATTGTGTGCAACTCTCTGATGCATCGTTGTTATAGGCACCCTTTTGCCTTTGCGCATAGGTATCCTACATTTGGGCCAGCATCCCGTCGATCATGGCGGTAACCGTGAATGCTTCCTCGAGCCAAGGCTGGATGCATTCTTTAAGCATTTCTTCTTTCTTATGCACGATGTCCACCTGTGCCTTTAGAGCCTGTGCCTCCCTCATTTTGGCCAGTCGTTGAGCAAGGGCGACCGTTGGTGTGGTTCCTCCGACATTGTCATAGGCCTGCTGCAATTCTCGTGCTTCTATCTCCAACTGTTGTAACGTTGGGTCCCCCTATAGTGAAGTGAGCATGAAGAGGGACTAGTCCAACAATCCCGTGTAGTCCTGTACAACGTGCTCTATCTCTTGCAACCTCAATTGAATGGCATGGTGGTGTTGCTCTCTGACTTTTGGGGGTGTAGATGATTGTGCCTTCAGTCGCAGCTCTGCGATCTACAAGTTCAGCTCCAGCTAGATCTTCGTGGCCTCCTCTTGAGTCCTACGGACTCCAGCTGTCAGTTGGTGAATTTTTTCCACAGTGGGGAGTGCCGCTAACATGGCCAATTTTGGAATGTTGTTTTAGGCCTCCTCCACTACCTGTTTTGATCCCTAATTTTGGGTGACTAGGTTGTTGCACTGCAGGCTAAGCTGGTCTAAATTTACCTTCTACTCGCTCAAGACTTGGAGAGCGTGGCCCTCCCTAGTGCGAAGCTCAGTAGTTACCCCATCCTATAGCTAGTATAGGGTTTCTCTGGGAAGGGCGGCCAAATTCAACCCCCAACCCCTCCTATCACTCTCGGCTTCTACTAAGACGACGCCTTCTGGTAACACCAGATTGTTTGTTGTGCGAGCGCGTAGCATCTACTCAGATTTAACTACACCTTCCGTAAGGTGCGGTGTCATCACTCTTGGGGGTCGCACCTGTAGTTCCTACAACTGCACTCTGAGCACCCCCAACACAGTGGTCTGCTCCGTCATCAATGCTTACAGAGCATCCTTAGAGATATCATGCACTTATTTGCCACTGTCAAGAAGGGCTCCCTCAGAAGTCTTCATTGTCTTTGTCTTCTTTCATGCGGTTGGCTATTCCCAGATGCGCGATCTCTTCAGTTGGGTCGATATTGTTGTACATTCCTTTGCCTCATCCTCCCACTGTATGTCTTGCTTCATGGACATATCCTAACCTTCCTCAGTCTCTACGGTGGGCGTGATTGTGGGTTTTTCCATCTATGTTGTCGTTGCTGCCTCATCCACCTTCCACTGCAAGGCCGCTTCCCATTCCTGGTGCTTTCTCTCTGCCAACTTCATGATGTGCAACTTGGTCTCCCTCTTCCACTGCTATTCTACGATCTTTTCCAGATCCGCCATGTTCGGAGCATGCCATTCCAGAGACCATGCCACCATTACCTCAAAAATTGCATCATTCATTGTAATGAACAGAAGCTTCACCCATGTTCGGGCTGGATACTTTTGTGCCTAGATATATAGATTATGCATATCCGCCTTGAATTCTACCGTGTTTTGCAAACTGTTGTATACCGTTGAGGACAAACGTGACCTGTGGTTGATCCAAGTTCGGATGCTCACCTCCATGAACGTCCAAAACACCTTGATCTCACGAACTCTCGCTGCGTCTTTCGTCACCCAAACCGAGGCATACCTTGCGGCTTCGGGTAGGTTCTTCACGATGGTGGGAAATTGGATGTCGTTCGACAGCTCTCTTGCAACCAACAGGATTGATAAGAGCAACCACATTTAGTAGAAGGTCTTACCCTACTCCTGAGCCTCCTGATAATTTGTCAAAAAATCATCGTAGAGAAATTGTGGCCAGTTGAATTGGACCCCCTCTGCACACTGCTCCGCCAATGCAATCACAGATGCTGGTACCTCATCTACACATAATTTCCTCACGAGCTTTCCAGTCAACAGCTAGGTGGTGACATGCACCCATTTGTCCTTGATCCTTGCTATTACATACCCTCTCTTCCTCTTCTTCAGCTTATATTCAACCTTCATCACTTCTGCAAGGGCCAAGTCACCGCTTTCTCTTGCTATGGCTATAGGATTGTTTCCTTTGACGAGGAATCGAGAAATCTGGGGAATTAAGTCAACCGTGATGGGAATTGGCTCCTCTAGCTAGAGATACCCATAATGTACTAGACACAGTAGCTTCCAAATGATAAAGATCGTGACGAACATGCGGTGGTAGTGGGGTATCCACTGTAGATGTAGTAACTCGGCCTTCTCCACACCGCGTAACCATTTCTGCTGCAATAATTACTCTATGGCTAGCTGTGGGAACTTCTCACTATCCGTGAGGTCCTATGATTTGAATTTTATATTAGGTACCCATCCGAGCGGCAGACCTCCAAACCTTAGTTCATCCAAGAGAACCAGAGTGTGGAGCATACTCTTCGTGGCCTCTAGGTCCTTCGATATCTTGGATGTCCCTTTCCATAGGGGGATGTAGGGGGCTAACGTTATTGCTAAAGGTACTTGGGAAACATTCTCCACCTGTCATCTTGCACTTCAATTTGGGTGATCAAGACCTGCAAATCTTCCTCCTCCCCTTCTGTTTCAACGATGACAACTTTGACCTTCTCTATCATTGACAATTTACTAAAGTGTGGGTTCCATGGTGATACCCCAACTGGCCCCATTGGTTGCTTGTTTTTCTATGGCCGCAGCATGTGTGGGGACTTTGGAACCTCTAGTGCATCTGCTGCCTCTCTCGGCTCCTCTTGGGTCACCCGGGGCTTTGGGGTAACTTCCGTGAATCACACTCTAGTTCTCGCAACCATCATCATTTCTACACTGGATTGGTTTGGTTGCGTATGCACGAGTGGTAGGGTAGCTTGGTGCTCACTACTTTGTACTGGCTTAAAACGCAAATGACCAAGTGTTTCCTCAAGGCTACCCCAAGGGATTTTATAGTAACGATTGAATTCGAATTTGACCCTTCGCTCCATTTCTGAGTCATTAATACCTTCTTCGTGACAGATCGACCCGAATCTAGCTCTTAATTCCTGTCTTAATGGCCCGCCGCCCACTCCTTTCTACCTTAAATTGGACCTCTTGTCATGAACAGTGACATCAATGGTCACCTCCCAGCCTAACCCCGCAGCAGCGCAACCCCGTATTTTTGACCCCGATCCCTGTGACATAGTGGCCCTGCGTGGAACCTCCTTCCCACACAGCTCTCCTGTAGACTCGTTTATAGTCTCGTAGCTTCTTTCAATTGCTTGGAGCACTGAGACTATGCTTCCTACAGATAGTCAAGTGTTTGCACCCCCGGTGCGAAGCTTCAATTTTCCTGCTAGCCCAAGCCATAGGCACCCTTCAAATACCCTTGCGTCTGTTAATGCATTGCGTTCATCTTTGTATGGTATGTTCCCCTGTTTAGTAAGGTGTAGTCACAGCCATGTTAGTAGGGTCACAACTCCTTCTAATGTAGTAGTAGGGTTGGCTAGATTGGGCCCCATCATGCTTAGTTTCTCATGGCCCGCTTTCATGACTTCAGTTTCTAGTTCACTAACTTTTGCGTCCAATGTCACACTTTTCTTCCTCAACCATGCCAAATATTCATCTAGTTTGTGAAGTTTCAATATTCCTTGCCGAATGGCTTCCTCTAACTGCCTAATTCCTTTACCCGGGTCCTTGTGTCTTGCCCCAACTGCGGGAGCTGTGGTCCAGGGATTCTTTGCCACTCTCCTAGTTTCCTCTCTTCTTGTCAGTGCTGGGATCATTTCTGTGCTCTAGTTTTTTCTTATGGTCTTATAGGCCCATCGAACCACTAGTACGCGCAGGTCCCAGTCAGTTCGTCTCGCCCGATGAACCTTATTCATGACTCCACATAGCTTTGTGACGGATTTAATGTGGAATGTTGGTCGCTCTTCATGCTGCCGCGTCAAGTTCCGATTTTCGATCCCCAATCTAGGACGTGCTTGCACAGCACACGACTACACCCATCGACCCAGGTGGGCATGCAGATTGTTTCGTCCTGGCTGCCTAGCTCGCATTCGATGCTGGGGAATTCCAAACCATAAGCATATCTATCTTCTACGTTTGTGCCAGTTCCCCATAGCCTTTTGATGTGTATTCCACCATCATGCGGCTATCGCGTGCAATGCCCATTCCATGACCTCATAATGTTGTTGTTCCAGTACCGCCCTTTTGAATTTGTCTAAGAATTCATCCACTTCTATTACCCCCTCATATGTTGGCAGTTCCATTGCTTCATTCATCATGCACCGCAGTGATTTAATCATCATGTTGCAACCCAACGTTGTTACCTCATGCAACTGATTCTGCTAGCGTTCTATCTCCTCATTTGAATCCGAAGTATAGGAAATGTCAATTCCCATGAGATTCTCCCATCTATTATTAGGTTCACTAGATCCTGGTCTTGTGCCATTATCTGGTAAATGCAATCCATCTCATCATCACTGTCATTTTTGTGTACAGGTTCAGTCTAGTGCGCACCTTCGGCCTGATCTAGTGGAACTATTACACGAAGGGAATTTTTCTCGAATATCATCTTCCTCTTCTTTAGATTGATGACTCCATTCATATCCATCACCCAGTCTATTCCTAACAACATGGGATAAGGATTGCTATCATCGATAATTTTTATTACTTCAAAATCCGTCTGTGTGCTCACGCCTTCAATATCAACCGTCACTCCTTGTAATCTTCCCATGGGCACGATCTTTTGTTAGTTTTTCATCCATAATTGAATAGGGGACCACTCGAACGCGGGCCTACCCATGCATTCCCAGTTCTGCTTAGGTAGCACATTCGTGCCCGACCCTAGGTCCAGGATAACCTAATCCATTTCGTATTCACCAATATGTGTTGTCAATCTCATCTCTCTCCCCGTGCGCAATGTATGCTTTCCCAACTTCTGGACTATGCACGGTTCACCTGATCTCACACATCATGTGATCAACTCTTGTAATCCTTTAATTGCTTTATTATCATGCAACATCTTCATGCAGGTGTCCAGAAAGGTGGTAAGCATGGAAGGATCCATCCCCAAATCTAGTTGGTCCTTACTACCTAAGGTGGAGGCTTCTGTGAAGCTCTTCTTAGCTTCCATAAACATCTCCTTTGCGCGTTCCAAGTCAAATTCAGGTTCCTTTGTAGGGACCTTGCGAACGCATGTATCTTCCTTGGGCTACTTCCCTTTCCCTTCCCCTATGGCCGCGTTGATTCTAAGCACCATGTTCACGTTGGGGTCTTCTTCTCGTGGCTCAAACCTCATCATTTGAATATTCTACATCAGATTAGGCTGAAGTACCCTATTCTCGCGCATCTGCACGATCAACATGGGACAGTATACTACTTCATGGTCGAATTAGGCACAGTATGAACAAGATAGTCTCGTCGGGTTGGTGCAATCGTGAGCATAGTGACCCAGTCCACTACAATTGTAGCAAAGTAACTATCCTCAGCCCCTTCCTGACCCCATTCTTCCTCATCCTCGACCTCGCCCTTGAAATTCACTGCATGCCATCTACGCAGCTGGGTCAAGGCCTCACGTTTCCATCTGCATTATGTATACTGGGGTCCACTCCATCAGTAACTCATAGTTGCGACAAGTACGCTCATCATGGCCCACCGATCTAGAAAAATTGAAAAACAGCTATTGGGGACTTTGCGTATACTTCTACAACAAATGATAGTTTTCCATCATGTGCTTTCCTCCCACCTGACAAATTTCACACCAAAGCACGAGTGCCGCACTTGGCCCTAACTGTGCCTTTGGTCTCAATGGCATTCGTCCCCCTCCTACCAAATAGTTCGCAAATACGGGACAATGATCCTTGTCGTGGCCTTGGCCTTTACATTTTATACACCATATTTCTTTGTGTGCCTCTAGTTGTGGTGCCCTATCTTGCTTCAGACTCTACATTTCCAAGCATATGTTCTATAGTTATGTGTGGATTTGTTGAACTCCCAACCCAGGATCTTGTATCAGAGTCTCATGCAACCTCATCGCCATCTCCAATGCTTTAGCCTAAGTTGAAAGCTTCTGTTGTGACAACACCATCCTCAGGTGCAGTGTCAGAGATGCCACAAACCATGCATAGTGTTGTGCATTTGAGAGCGTCATATTAGCCTTGCAGATCATACTCTTAAGTTGCTAATCCAAATCCCATGGCATATCGTGTGAAAGCATCGCAATCTCCTTAAATCCAATGATTGACCGTGTCTCTGATTTCGGCTGACTAAATTATTTTTTCAACGCATCTTGGATCTCTGCTATTCCTGCATTTGGGTTATCGCTAGAGTGCTTGATATACCACATCAACACACAATCCTGAAGTGCGCTCACTATTGTAGCCTTCTTGATGTTATCATCCATAACCCCTTGTGCTTCCCATATTGCCCTTACCACAAACCAGAACTGATCTAGGTCCTCATTTCCTACTCCTCTGAATACAGGTAACTTGATCGCGCTCATCATGCTGAACTGTGGGGGTCATGGAGTTGGGGTGAGTGAAGATGGGGTTGATGTAGGTGAAGTGGGTGATGGCGTGGATAGGGGTGGTAACTACAGAATGCACTACTATATCAACCAAACTACACTTCTCGAGGAGAACTGAGTGAGCTCCTCCTCGCTTTCTCATGAAGGTGAAATCAGGGGACTATTCCCTAATCCCTCGCTACCTTTGTAGATCTTTTCACTCCGCATTGTCACAAACATCAATGTATTCTCATAACCCTCTTTTCACATAACAACATATTAATCCAAGTATTCAAGGATTTAATGTAATTACTTGGCGGTCCTTTGAGAAACCATCATTTTTCTTCATTGTAGCTCACGGTTGTGTCTATCCCAAATTCAGTGATGAATCCCCCTATTATTCGATTGAGTCAATGGTCCACAACCTGCACGATCTTATCTTTTGATGCCTCTAGTTTGCGCACTAACTCCGGAGTCCACACTATCGGTTGATTGAGCTTGTACCTTCCCTGGTTGTTGGCTAGCCTCACGATCCACTCGTACAGTTCAGAAGAGAAGGACATGAAGAAGGTCTCGTGGATTTCTGTATATACGTATCGATCTATCCACCTTTTCTCGGATATCTGCAGAGTTTTGTTTTCTTGTATCACGAATTCGTGGAGCTTCTGTTCTAACCACTCTTTAATTTCCTTCTTTGTAGGGTTCTAGTGTTCTGACATCAAAAATCCCTTAGGAAAATCCCGGTCCCAAAAATGGAACCATTTGTTGGCTTGTTGGGGCCTGACCCAGGTTCAGAATATTTTTAGCCAAATAAATCCCAAAACTACTGGCCCTTTCGGCAACATTCCACGAAGCTCAGACTGAGGTCTCACCCAAGGTAGTATGGGAGGGTGCTGGAACCAGGTTTCCACACCCTAGGGATGTCTAGATGAGTTCTAGAATGGTCGCGAACCAATCCTGTGTGCTAGCACTGCTTTGCATAGCTGTCTAATCTCCGCGTAGCTCTGTACTAAGCGTAATGAGGCACTGCCTTGATCCATAACCCTTTTAGTGTTTATTATTATAGATCTGACTTAATTTTGTGACCCAGTATTCTTATTTACTCATTTAACATTTATAACCTGTGCACACAATTATAAACTATAAAGAGATGCATAAACATACACAAGAAGCATAAACATATAGATCTGCGAATAGATGCACAATATTTCAGAATCAACTTAGCTTTTATTAACTTTTTGTTCTAGTACAATCCAATTCCACCCTACGCACTCAGTTTCAGGGGTCCACGCACACAGCTGCGGACTCTACCAGGCCTCTGTGCACACAGCTACAAAGCCTCTTCCTACTACCACAACCCAAGACTCAGACTTAGAAACTCAGAGTGAATATTGTATTCAAAAACCCATAATAATCCATACCAAACTCAAAATTGCACTTCCTTTTACCCTTAGAGCCTTGCTCTATTTATACATTCTCATGGTCTGTGGACCATGGGTAGGCCGACACATTCTAGATTAAATTACAATATTTTAGGGTGGACAACCCTAGACTCTCGCACTCCACGCCTGCATTTTTCGGGATCTTTACATTACATTGACCAAACTTGGACTTTAAGCCCCAAAACTCCTCTTATGGGGGGATCCACTACCCGACAAGATGCTACAGGAGGATTCATTGTAGTTATCGATTTGTATGTGTATTTTCCTTGCTAGATTTGGGATGCATGGTATTGAATGTGGTTATTTTGTTGTTGTGGCATGGGTTGTTTGTGGTGTAAAATTATTTTTAGCTGAGCCTTTCCATTTATAGATAATCATGGTGTGATGGGGCTTTCATGTTTTGGTTGAGCTAGATTGCCGGATGGATTCAAAGCCAAGTGGCATAGATTTTTGAATGATAAAGCACATGACCTAGTGGTCCCTAAACTAAACTGTGGATCACGCTAAAGCCACTGGCCTAGTGACCCCTGAGCTAGACTATGGGTTGTAGTAAATCCAATATTGTGTTGCCTTGGTGGGCCTAGGAATCCTTGCTTATGAATGGAAGGATATACAGTAAAACCAAGTGGTGGTTTGCTCTCCCTTGGGCCTATTAATCATGGGTTGAGATATGCAGTAAATCCTGGAGAGCGGGTCTCGATTTAGGGCCTAGTGATCTGGTTTTGGATTGCAGTAATGCATGAGGGACTAGGAGACAGGAAAGATCCACACAGTGTAGGTGGAGAAATCAGGTTGCATCCATGCTTGTTGGCCTAGCGATCAGGTGGAGATGATGGTAGAAGTTGTTGTGATGTGTTCATTGTGTTGGCCTAGTGATCTAGGATGGATTAGAGTAAATGTTGGTTTCTATTGATGAAGGTGAGGTGGTTTAGCCTCGATATGCCCTAGTTGGTTCTTTTGGTTTGAGTCCCACATTCATGTTTGGAATATGGCATGAGGGTGAATGGCTAAAAAAATATTTGGTTGAGGTATTCTATGGTTGGGTGTAACATGGAAGTCCCATCCTGGGTTTTGCTTTTGCATCATTACTGAAAGCTTATTTATCCTTGTATTTCTACGAGCATTTTGATGGATTATATGTGGTCTATATGACTATACTTTCATGAGTATTTCTATTGTTATTGTACTAGTTATATGTGGGTTTTATGACAACAATTATGTATGTCTCTCAATATGTTTTTACTTGTAAATGAATGGATAATGTTTCAATTTCCTAATATATGATAATGCAGCAAATGACATGAGGTAACAATGGTTCATATAAATTCTCAGATAATTATGAGACCCCTACACTTAATTCTGTTGTTTACACTTGTAGGTTACATGTTGATAACATGTTTGACGAAATTCCTATCATGGCTAGTAGGGGTCTTATTAAGGTCTTGTTTACCTTATTTCTTTTGCGTCAATGTTTCCTTGTTTTTTGACTGATCTTAAGATATCATTCCATTATGGGAAGTGACCTGGGTGCTGGGCCTAAAAGCGTGGCTCAAATGCTAGGGGCAGTAGCATAACACTAGAAAATTGGGTATCTAGATGCTGATAGGAAAGCTCGAGAGAGAAAATTTTGGTTTCTGGATGCTGTCATGCCTATAGAATTAGAGAGACTGAGGTCTAAGTTGTCAAGAATAGCATTGGGACCCAGGTAAAGGATGTTTGAGTGGTTGACATGTCTCTTGAGGTTTATGTTGCTAATGTGGATAGGTTGGTTGATGTGTTATATCGATTCCACTTTCTTCAGGTCACATAGGAGGTTGAATCCAATCATAGTAGCCTCTCGTTGCATTTTTACCCTGGTTGGATTGTTACTTGGGTAGATGTGTGAGGAGGGTGTTTCACTCCCTCTTCATTGACTACCACCCTTGTCACTCTCCTACCTACCCTTAGCTCAGTTTCTTAAATAATATCCTTCTATCAGATATGCTTCATCGAAATGAGACACTATCATATTTATCAACCATGTTGGATCCCCATATTGGTCCTTCCTCCCAAAAATAAAAAAAATGCATCAACAGAAAGGAATAAAACCATAAATTGTCCCTACGTATGGATATGCAACTTAGAAATTAAAAATATGCAGTAAAAAGCTATGGTGGTTAAGTCTTTTAGTAAGTGGATGTCCATGATTATTCCTCAAAAATTGTTTGAACAACACTTGAAACCTCATTTAGGTTATACCGCTAGATACATGATATTAGAAAAGGGTTGGTTGGGTTGTATCACCTCCTTAGAGGAGGATGCAAGAAAAATCCTATAGGGTAGATGGTATCGATGTTCCCATGCCCTTTTTACCGAGAAATTTTCACTATATTTTGATGTGCAAAGAAATAAGTTAGTTTTTATTCTTATATGGGTTCACCTTCTAGGATTACCATCGACATTATACTAGGAAATATTTAATGCCCCAAGTTTTTATTATAAGGTGGATATGTCCTTTCTTCATAGTAATTATATGGTGATAGCCAAAATTCTAGTCAAGCTCAATCCAGTCTCTGGTTTAATAGACTCTCAATAATTTATGCTTCTCTTTTAAGTTGGCCATGTTCTTGCACATGGTCATCTTAGTAAGGACTTTTTTCTTGGGAAGATAAATGGGCGAGTAAGCATTCTCTCTTATAGGTCTCTCCTCAACTTTGTCTAGTGGTATCAACGGCTTAGGATGCCCCTCCTAAAATTTTCCTCAAATTTAAGATTTTATGGTGATTAGTATTGTGCAATGCACTAATTAGGCCCTAATTTTGACTACCCAAAAGCTTGAAGCAATTTGGTTTCCATCCACCACATGTTTTCAACAGAGGCCCTACTCCACATGTATGAATGGTTCACTCAGTTTATCATGTTTTGAGTTAAATTTAAAGGGTTTCTTCTCTACAATCTACATGAATCCATCCCCTAGTCCTACCCCTTTAGATGCCCTCCCAGACCTCTCCTCACACCTCTCTTCCTTAGTTTTCTTCTTCAACCCTTCTTTTCCCTCTTTTCCTCCCCCATCTCCCCTGACATTTTATGTTTTACTCCCTATATTTCATCCTCCACCTCAACTCACTTCCCTCCCCTCTTTCTCATTATAACCTACACTCCCATTATCATTCTGAACACTCTAAAGATATTCTTATTCGCAACCTTGGATGGAACCTCAAAATTCTCAAAGGAAAACCCTTTAAGCCACAGATTAGGGTTATAAAATCATTATTATCTCTAGCTCAAAATTAGGCACATTCTAAAATTTCCTTTTGAAAGAAACAAATATATTTTGAGGGCCCTTGGAGCTTTAATTCCCTCTCAAGTCTCCAAATTAAAATTATATTGTTAAATGGTAGGGGAGTTTCCAACCCTTCTAAAATAATGACAATAAAATAGATAATGGAATTAAATTATCCATACTTCATCATCCATCAAAAATCATTAATTGAATCAACAAAAGAAATAAATACATTAAAATCAAGCTTCCCCTATTTAGGCTTTGTAGCCAATAATGAAATAGGGTAATAGAATGGGATTATTATAGGTTGTCATAATAGGTTCATATATTTGGTTTCTGCATGTTATTTTTGAGTCAAAATCTCTTCTTCCTTAAGTGGACTTAGGAATATCTATCATTGAGGAAGATTTAAATTTCTCTCTTAGGGTTTCTAAGGTCTAGGTTTTATGGCCATATATTAACCCCTTTCTAATTTCCTTACCAATTTATTTGAATCCATCTGCCTATGTGAAATTATTCATGTAAAGATATAGAAAACTTGGTGAAACAGTATAAATTGTTCTACCCTTGTGTCCAAATTATTAGATTGATTTCTCATATTAGAAAATAATCTACACCAAAACCTCAATTTTAAGTAGTGGGTAACTATAGGAGGGGACTCATATCATCATTCCAGTATTCTCGACACGAAATATTTCCCATATGAACCCCATAGTCGTTTAAAAATGAATCATTCTTGATTCGATGATCCGACTCTCCATGAATCCATAAATATTCAATGGATTCCTTTCTCCCTAAATCATCCAAAATAATCCACAATTCAGTTCTAGGAAAACCTTAGGTGATCAGAGGCCATCATTTCAAGGTGGGTAAAAATTAAAAGTGTTGAGGCATCCAAATGAATAGATGAAATCTGATCTAAATTAAAACACTCTATTAATCAAAGCATACCAAGTGATACATCTGTAGACCATATAACATACATCAAAACTATAGAGAAATAGGGGAAATTTCTCCCTGATAGAGGAAAAGAATGGAGAGTCAAAATTAGAGCACCTTGGTTACAGTTGCAGATGATAATAGTAAATATTTTCATACAATTTCCAGTGAGTTGAGTTATTCCAATAATATATAGCGATTAAAAAAATTGATGGATTGGTGACCACATATTTCTAAGAGATCTCCAAAGAGGGTTTCAAATATTTCCAAGAAATATTTCAATAAGAAAACAGAAGAAATATAGAACTCATCTTGGATATAGCTAGAATCTTCCCAAGATATGTTAAATATGAAGAAAATTAATCCCTAGAGGTTGAATTCACTAATATGTAACTTGAAAAGGTCTTACATAATTTCCAATAGGGAAAGAGTCTAGGTCCAAATGAAGTTCCCATTGAATTCCATCTTGAATGCAACAACTTTTGTGGGTATTATCTACTATCTATAGTTGAATACTCTTAGACCTCAGGTCAAATTCTTGCTACTTTCACCTAAAACTGCATTTCCTTTATCCCCAAAGAAGATAATGTTGATTACTTTTATCACTTTAGATAAATCTCCCTCTGCAACTCTATTTTCAAAATTATCTCCAAGACCATATCCCTTCATTTAAAAGAGGTCATTTCAAACAACCTCTCAAAAAAAAATATCTAAAAGGGAAACAAATCCATGAGGTGACTGGACTACACTAAGAAGATTTTCACTCCATTCAACCAAAATAGAAATGAGATATTATCTATAAAGTGGACCTATCCAAATCCTTTGATTGGGTTAGTTGCCTCTAAATTAGACTCCTTATTCATCCAAAATTCAAACATACTCTTGTTTCTTAGATTATGAGTTGCATCAACTCCCCTTATTTTTCAGTACTTATAGGCAATGTAACACATACCTCTTTCCATGGGGAAAGAGGCCCGAAGCATGGATTCCTTCTATCCCTAGTCCTCTTTATCCTTATAAAAGAATCTCTAAGCAAGTTCATATCTAATGCCATATCTTCGGTTTACTTCAGATGAATCTCAATTTGCCCACACTGTATGCTGACTTATTTTCTCTTCATGGATGATATTCAAATATTCTCATACGTCTCATTCAATTAGTAAAATTCCTTAAAATCCATCTTGGATACTTATGCACTTGCAACTAGAACTATTATAAATCATTCAAAATTCCACATCATTGGTTGGGGTCTAAATGGATTGGACAAATACCTCTTGAAGAATTTCTTATCCTCAATACTTTCTAATATCAATCAAGATGTAAAATACTTTGGTTTTTTTCCCAAAGCTTGATTGTTACATAAAATCTTATTGGCACAAGATTCTGGAAAATTATGAGAAAATAATGATAACATGGTGCAACAAATGACTATCTAAGATTGTTAGGTTTGTTCTATGCAAGTCAGTAATTTAATCTATACCTATTTATTGGTCTTCCTTGGCATTGATTCCTTCAAGTATACAACATAATATCAAGCAATTTTCCCTAAGATTTTTAAGGTTTGTGAAAGAGTGAAAAAAAATGGTTTCCCTTATAGCTTGGAACTCCATCACATTACCAAAGCTTTAGGGAAGATAGGACTTAAAAAAATTTGGTTGGTTTTCAAGAGCACTTGATGTAAATGGAGTGTGGAAACTTATCTAGGGAAAATTTTTGTATTCCATAATCATTCTCTTAAAATATATTAAGTTGTTATTAAATTAGATTTGACTTGCAGAGAAAAAATTCTCAACAAGGTCCATAATTTGGAAAGCTATAATAAAATATTTTCATCTAGTTCATTATTACCTTATCTAGAAACTTGGGAATGGGAATACAATTCTCATAGGAGTTGCTCCTTGTAATAGAATTTAAGGATGGCATGTGCTTTTGTATCCTCTGTTAGACTCCCTAAATAACCTAGGTTGTTATACTTTAAATCAAATTTCTTCACTGAACCATGGAAAATAATCTGGGTTGTCCTTTATGGATCTAAATATGCCTTGGATACTGATGAATAATAGCAATACACTTGTAGGCTCACATTTTCTCATGTATTACTCTCATATCAAGAGAATCAACTAATCTAGAATCCAAACACTTTCAGTGGCTACTCACCAAATTTGGCTACCTAGCCATGGTGCAAGAACAATACACAAATGATGTACCATTGTGGGGGAAACATATTTGGGACTTAAATTGTCCCCTTAAATAAAAATTATTCATTGCGCATCTCCTTAAAAATAAATAATGTACATGGGACGACCTACAAGAAAGACAACTTGGTCAGTTATCCTAAGAATTATTATATCACTTGTTCATCTATTTACTTTTCACCACTGATGTAGGGAAGGAAATTAGTCAAATGGAATAACAAGTATTGATATAATAAGGTAAATCAATAAATAATATATTGAAATATGACCCTTGACCCCACATAAGGAACAATTACATGCCCATTCAATTGTTCCTTCGTGGTGAATAACAGGTATTGATATAATAAGGTAAATCAATAAATAATGTATTGAAATATGACCCTTGACCCCACATAAGGAACAATTACAAGCCCATTCAGTTGTTGCTTCGTGGTGAATTTGGATAGAAGTAAATCAAGATATTTTGAGGGAAAATCCCCTCATATTTAAAAGTTTCCATTGAAAACATTGCGACAACAGAATTAGTAAAATAATCTACATCTCAGAGTGCTCCTACTCTTTTTGCGGTTTCCATATAAAAAAACTCAACCATGGGATTTTTTAATGGAACAACATAGCGAAATCCCTTGGTGGGTGGAGTACGTGGAGACATCCTTTTTTTCTCCAATTTTCCCTATAATTTTCTCAACAAAGATAGGGCACACAACCAACAAATATTCTGATTTTTTCTCTTAAATAACTTTCAAATTTACACAAGTTCACAGTATGTCAAATTTTCATATCTCTATGAACTTACAAGTCATTTTTAAATGGATGAAAGGAACATCTCAAATAAAAAACTATACTTTACTACCTCTTTTCCAAAAGACAAAATAAAGTCTCTCTCATTTCTCTAATATCAATGTTGAACACGTTTGTAGAATAGGAACACAGAACCTAACGTACTTTGAAAAGTTGGATTGGATCAAGAAAAAGGGACATGCAAGATGACTCAAATTAAGGAAATACAACTCTAAGAATATCTCTTATGGACCCTTGGGTATCATTAGATCTTTCAGCATACTCCACAGTTTCTTTTCGAAATTGTTGATATATGTTAGTTGTTATCTTAGAGGATTCAAAGACTAAATAAGGCTGAAAACTAAATGTATTGTGTTGAAATGATAAACGAAAAGATGTATTTTGATGCTAATAGATAGAAATAAAAATAAATGTACTTGAAAGATATGGTTTTCTCTTTTTGATCATTCTTAGTTGCTACGATTTTCCAAATGAATGTTGACAGATATATAAAGTATGTAATTTTGTTTATGACTCATAAACATAATTACATATTTTTCATGGGGAGAAATATATTAGGTAAATTATTATTTATTTCTAAATTATAAAATAAGTTTTTATATTTATAATAATACGATAGAAATTTAATAATTAACTTAATAAATATATATCATTCATAGAGGGCTTGCAGGTGGAAACAACCGAAGATCAAGGTCGAGCTTTTTATTTACTAGTCTTCATGATACTCTTACGTTAGTTTTCTTATCTCCTAGGTTATAGGAGGTTATTTTATTGGCTATGTGATGTATATTTTTTTAGTTGTTTCTAACTCGTTGAATTCAAATGTTGAACTGAACTGATAAGGCCTTAGAGGCATGCGATGTCCAATTTTGTTTGGTTGGTTGTTTCATGCAAACAATTATTATTTATGTACCTAATATCCAGTGTTGCTTTATACAAGTACAAAAGCCTGCTGACATGCTTCATTTTGTTGGATGGATGTAGAGTGTCACAAACACAAACTTTTTTTTTGAATGTATATGTAGTGCAATTTCATTTTTGATTTTCTTTTGGAAAAAAATAAAATAAGAAACTTAAGTAATAAATCATTAAGGATATTTCTTAAAATAGTTTATTTTTATATTTAAGTTATGTGTTGATGGCCATAATATTTTCCTTCCTTTTTTGTTTGTTAGTTCATTCAATATATATAAAATGAAAATAAAAATAGGTTTTTTTATATTATATATAATAAAAATAAAAATTAATAGAAGTTCTTGTATTTTTAAAATTTTATTATAAAAAATTATAAAGAAATATATTACAAAGGAAGACTTTTTTAGATTGAAAGGAATAGAGTTTTGGTGTTAAATAGTTGTAATGGAGAAAATTAATGACATTGAAGGCTATCAAATTAATCCTAAGACTAAGATTTCTCTCATCCTTCACATTCACATGCTCTTCAATCTAGTAGTCAGGTAGCGTTTTCTAAACCATAAACATGAAGCTTCATTATTGCTATTTTTAAAAGTACGGATAAAAGAAAATAATTTTCTAAAGAAGAATATTATATGGTTAAAATTTCAAGAGAAAAAGGATAAATCCAAATCTATTTTAGAAGTTATTATCGCAACATGGACCATGTAGTTATCAGTAAGGTCACCATAGAGGTATTCCATAATTGTAAATATGATACTTTATGTTTCTCTCTCAACTATAATAAAGCATTTGCATGGTTCTTGAAATTATCCTTTGGAATGCATTGGAAGAGTTAAAGGTTCCATTTGAGTTAGTGCCACTTTGAAGGGTTGTACAAGAATGTTCTTACTATGTTCAAGAAAATTGATTGTTGTGCAGAAGAGGCTACTTGTAGTATAGGAGCTAATAAATATTTTTCACTATCCTCTACCCTTGTTGCCATTTACATTGACATGTTAGATTATTATTTTGATCAAGCAAGTTGTTTTGGCACTACTTTATCTAGAATAGTCATTATTCTTATTTATGTGTTAATGATATTGTTCTTATGGTGAGGATTCCCTCTAATATATAAAATAACTAATAATTCACAAATATTTATGCTACTATGGTAGAGAATTAGACCAAGGACCAAAGGTTATAATTATCAAATAACAACTGATCCACTTACATTAATTTCGTATGAAAAATAACAATTCATAAGAAGTTACTTCAAACAAACATCTTGGATTGGCATTCATCACAAGGTTAACTAAACCTATAGAATTAAAAAAGGCATTAATGGAGGGGTGAAAAAAACTATTTATTTCTTGAAAACGATTTCAAATCAATTGGCATCCCATCAAGGATAGCTCATGTGGTTGGGACTATTGGTGTTAATTCCACACACCCTAGTTTGAACCATATATAAAATTTATTGGTAGTGTTTGAAGGTTATTATATGGGACCAAGGGGTTATATTGCCAACAATGATATATGATCTTTGGTGGTGTAGATGATACTATGTTATAGTTACCAATTTCCCCTTCATATAGAAGGAATAAGAATTGTAAATCAAATAAGTTTTGGTTTTGCAAATGCGAAAATATTCTTCGATACTCTTGCCATTGATGTTAGCTTATACGATGTGAATTTTGTGGCTATAATATTTATAGGAAATTGCAGAAGAAGATCAAACAAATATAAAAGTGTTTTACATTTTATAATATTATAGTTAAAAATAATATTCCCTCTTCTATTGATATGGGTTGTAAAAAGAATGGAAGGAAAGGAGATAATGCACAAACATAAAATCATATTAGAGAGAAACATAATACAATGAAAACCCAAATTCTATCAATGAATAAAATAGTAGAATACTATGAAACACAAATTGGCTAGAATGGTGGTAGCTTATATTTAGAGAGAGAGTGATAGGGATTTCAACTAAGTTATGTCAACTCTTCCCAATATATCTAATCATGAAGAAAATTAATCCCTAGAGGTTGAAGTCACTAAGGTGGAACTTGAAAAGGCCCTACATAGTTTCCAAAAGAGAAAGAGTTTAGGCCCAAATGAATTCCCATTGACTTCTATCTTGAATGGTACAATTTTTTGGGGGGATTATCTACTATCAATAGTTGAATAATCCTAGACCTGATGTCAAATTCTCTCTCCTTTCACCTCAAATTTCATTTCCCTTGTCCCAAAAGAAGACAATGTTGATTCCTTTGATCTCTTTAGATAAATCTCACTTTGCAACTCCATTTACAAAATTATCTCTAAGACCATAGCTCTTCATTTCAAAGATGTCCTTTCAAACAACACCTCCCCAAAATGAATTGGTTTTCTAGAAGGGAGACAAATCAATGAGGTCATTGGGCTAGACCAAGAAGGTTTTCACTCCATTCACACAAAATATCAAAGAGCTAATGTCTACAAAATGGACCTCTCCAAAGCCTTTTATCAGGTTAGTTGGCTCTACATTAGTCTCCTTCTTATTCATCTCAAATTCAACCACACTTTTGTTTCTTTGATTATGAGCTACATCAACTCCCCTTATTTTTTACTACTTATAAATGGTGTAATCTCTCTCTTTTCCCATGGGGAAAGAGGCTTGAGGCATGGATTCCTTCTATTCCCACTCCTCTTTCTCCTTTCAAGTTTGAGATATTTTTCTACAAATATAACGACACGCTATCAATAACCTAAAACTTCTTTAGAACCTAATGTTGGAAATGTCACTAATTGTACTTATCATTGGCATTATATAAGATATAATGAACATGTTATTGGTGACGTTGGATTTGATAAAAAGAGTGGATTATCTATCAACATCAACTGAAATGTGGTAAGACACTATTGGTGAATATAGTGTGTAGAGATACATCAATGGGGCCTAATGGATGGAACCTAAAGCACGCCTGAAAAGGGTTATGGCCAATAAATCCTTAGAGAATTTTTTATAGGGATGTTGAACAATGGAAGTCTCTTTTCATATGCACATGGATGCTTGGAGTTGTACATGCACATGATAATCATCTTGTTGGATACTTTCCTTTGTACATCTATTTAGCAATGAATGGAAGTCAGTTTTGCTAACCTAATTTCCATGAAAGAACATAAGATAGATTAGAAAGTACTTAGAAGGAACATATTTTCCCCATATGAAATAATGTTGTATATTAGCCCAAAATGAACCCAAAGGATGCTTAAAGAATAGCTTAGTGGTGACCTTCATTGTGATACACTTTTTACATGGTGCCAAAATGGCCATCTTAGAGAACCAAATAACAACCACAAAGACACTCTTATGACTATGATTGATGGAGAGAAAAAATTGACATGTAACCCATGGAGATTGATTCCTACAGATTTTCTTTTTGGGCAGGTAGAAGAGTGTATGACTCTTGTTTCTTAATGTTCATTGTAGCAATGTTACACGAAGTGAAATGTTTGATATACTAATTGATGTCCTTTTGATGGCTCGGATAGTAGAAATACTTCTAACTTACAACTATTAATGTCTCATCCACGTCGAATTGCCCTACCATTCGACTATAATGTGCTTCCTAAAATAAATTTGCATGCTTATTTAAAGGAAAGACATATGAACAAAGTAGCACAAGTATGCATCCCAAAGGTGGATATTACCATTTAAAAGGGTGGGACATCTCCATCTTGGAGCTTCCCATCATCTTCTAGGCCAAACAATATTCCTTGTTGATCATCTGATACATTGATTATATCAGTGTTTTCTCCTATGCTTAAAGCTTTCATTACTTGTGATCTGTATGTCATTTTTTTCATGAGTTATGTTAGGGGAATGGGTATTTTTAGCTTTTCCAATTTATGTTCTATATTGAATGATGTTTGAGTTTTTTTTTAAATTGACAGGGTCTTGTTTATCAGCCAAATCCTTTTGGGATATATCTCTTTGTTGGCTAGTGTAGGGATCATTTGTCTGAATTGATTTGGATGTAGTGTCAGGTCTTTTTTGAATTGGAACCTCAGGATTCTTTCTAGAAATAATCTCAATATTCTTCTTAGTAGATGTATCAGCTGACTATTTATTTGGACTATCAAGTGTTTTCCTACTCCTCATATTGTATTTCTTATGGACTTCCATAATTGAATTTTCAAAACCTCTTTTATACTCTTCAGATTCTTCAAGTTCTATTTCATCCCAGAATATCAGAAAAAGGTCTTGTTCTTCTTGATTAGGAAAAGTAGAATCATTGTCCTTTACTCCCATTAAATTTATTTGAGTATCATCCATATCATCAGTTATATCTACCTCTTCATCTGTAGTTCTCTTGGAAAGGAGGTCTTACCTGCTGATATAGACCTTTTGGGTCCCTTTGTTTGATCCGAGGTTAGTTTCTTCTAAAGTTTTGATTTCTGATTTGACCTGTTTGGTTTTCTCTAGGAGGAGCCCTATCAATTATGCTTATTCTATCCATCATTTTCTCCACGTTTCTAAGTAGACTATCTATTTTATAATCAATGGTAGAAGAAGATACGGGTTCCTCTTTTATAGTAACCATTTTGTCAGCTTTCAATTTTTCTTTTTTGGCTAACAAATTAGCCTCAACTTTGAGTGCATTAGCTTGCATTTCCTCTAAGGTCATGGGATCTCTTTCTCTTAGTTGATATGAAATATCAACATCAAACCCTTATGGTAAATGTATAAGGGCCAATCCAGGGGGAGGTTTAATGGTTGTTGGAATTGCATTGTAAACTTTATTAAATCTGTCACAATATTCTTCTAAGGTTTCCTTAGGCCCTCCCTTAATATTTTTGTATTCATTAAGGATCTGAAGAGGACTATTTTTAGTTTCCCACATATTTAGGAAAGATTGTTGAAAGATAGCAAGGTCATCTACACTACCTGCTGCGAAGTTTTTGAACAATTTTCTTACTTATCCACCTAAACTCTGGGAAGAAATCCTCAGTTTTACATCATTCTCATCTAATTCATGAAGATCAAGGAAATCATTCATTTTTTCCATGTGTTGTTGTGCATTGATAGTGCCAGTGTTATCGAATTGAGGGATCTTAGTTTGATAATCTTTGGGCATATCATGCAACTTGGCAAGTAAAACCAAGGGGCATAATGAGCAACCATGTTGGTGGAACAATGTGTTGTCTTAAGGGAGGTGTAGATATAGGACTTGTGGGAATAGGTTGGGTTACTGTTAGTGAAACTATTGGATGAGTAGTAGAAATTGCAGAAGGAGTGGTGCCAATTGTTGTTGGATGAATTGATTGGGAAGAGTAAGATTATGTTGCAATAGTATGAACAGAAAGTTCAACAGATTGCTGAGTATAAGCTTGATTCACAGCTTAATCAAGTGTTGACACAAGATCCTACAATTTGTCAAAGTTATGGAGGGCTTTCTAATCCAAATCAGGTTCAACAGATGGTTCTATAGGTTTTTAGGTTTGCAAAACAGATTCATCAATCACTGTCTGATCATCAAAATTTTTAGATTTGGTCCTGAATATACTGTGTTGAAATGGTGTGTCAAGCTTAATATCTTGTATGTTATCGAGGCTTTCAGGAATGGAATTTTCCCTAGAAAGGGGTTTGTTACTTCCTTGAATTTAATCTAAACTTCTCTTTCTTAGTATCTTTTTAGTATCATCTCAAATTTCGGTTGTTCTGGATTAGGATTAGATCTAGTATGAATTATTTTTGGAGCCAGATCTTAAAATTGAAGAACAACCTCTAGTCCTTTATCTCTAAAATTCGAATCATTGTTCTTCCTAAAATAAAGTTTTATGAACTAGGGAAGTTAACCTTATGAAAATGAAATGAAGGATTATTTTGTTATGGTTGCAAGAATGTTAGCACTCTGTAATTTTTTTAGGTTGCAAAAGAAAATCACAAAGGTAACCACAAACCACTTTGGAAGTTGGGATCTAGCCCTGCTAGCTTTAGAGGGGCTCTATCTGTGAGATTTAACTTTGTTATATTTAGATATTAGGCTATTTATGAGTGTTCTAATTATGGTTTAAATTGATTGGTTAATTAAGTGCCTGAACCTTCCATTGGGCTATGGAGTCTACAGTTCAACAGGGGCATGTTTTAGCTTTTATAAAGGAGTTTCACAGGGCAAGGTAGCTAAACTAAATGGAACCTTTATATTTAAGTGAAATGGAATGGAAGAAAAGATATAATTTCAATAGAAGTTAAATAGAAATTAAGAATTCCTTAACATGATATCAGAAGAAAACATAGAAATTATCTACAACCAGAAGGAGAGTGTATTTTTCAACAAATTCTATTCATTAACTTTCTATAAAATAATTCAGATTTCAGAAAACATAAGCAAGGAAACAATGTAATAACACATTAACAATGAAAGAAGCACATCACCAAATAGTCTAAGACATAAATCTTGTGAAGAATCTCCTTTTTATTACTGATCAGCCCATCAAATGAAAATAGTACAATATCGTTCTTGAATGCAAAAATCCATGCAGAAATCAAACCTTGATACTTCTAAAAGAGAAGTATTTATAAGATATTTACAAAAAAATCTTGTCAAAACCGACTAGGATGTATTTAGGAATTCCTAAACTAAATCTATTTAACTTATTACAAAAATTTAGGAAAATTCGAACAGTTTGTAGTGTTGACACTAAATTTGTGGGATTGCTAACTATCTGTCCCTTTGAATCTTGTTTTTCTATTGATGTTGAGTTGTACAACCAAATTCATTGCTTACTTCAGCAATTCGCATAATTTATCCTAACTCTGCTCACTAGGGATATTTTTCTTCAGTAACTTTTGTAAACCTCGTCCACTTCAGTATATTTAGCAAATGTTGGTTTGGAAATGAATATGTGTTTAATTTCATACTAAATGTCTAGGTCATATGCCAATGCTTCCAAGAATTCTTTGCCTGTCATGTTGATTCTTACTCATGTAACTTTAGAACTATCTTTGGATTTGATCATTAATTTCTCACTGTAATCAGACCACGTACTTCGCTTATCATTTACTACTAATAAATTAGGAAGTCCCTTTTTGTATAATAGCTATTGTTGTTGAATAATATTTGTACACCAATATCCAGAATCTTACACTTTTTTTAGGTTGCCTCATCAAATTTCTCTTAGTCAGTACCTTCTTGACCTCAAGTATATTTTTTGTTCTATCTTCAATATCCAGCTCTTATAATTCCTGTTTATTTTTACTACTAATAGCTATTGTTGTTGAATAATATCTGTATACCAATATCCAGAATCTTACACTTTTTTTAGGTTGCCTCATCAAATTTCTCTTAGTCAGTACCTTCTTGACCTCAAGTATATTTTTTGTTCTATCTTCAATATCCAGCTCTTATAATTCCTGTTTATTTTTAGAGTTGAGGAACATAGCGAGCTCACTAGCTTCACGAGATTTGTCACCCAACTGTTTTCTTTCCTCTTCAATGGCTTCGTTAGATCTTCCAATCAGTTCCTGCTGCTCAAATATGATTTGTATTAAAGGCCAAATATCTATCACATCTTAATTGATCCATTTCTAAATTTTCTTTGACTTTGGCGAAGGTATTACCCATGGTAATGTCCTTTTCCATCTTCTGCAATCTATTGGGACGGCCTAGATGTTCCGTTATTCTGTTGGAGGAATATCATCTTATTAGTCTGCTCCTATAAGGTCTTCACATATTGTCTTAACTTCTTTATTTATTCTGCCTATATAGACATGTTTTCGAGGGACTGGACCAACTTAATTGAATCATATGTAGTTGATGTGGGAAGTATTGTAGAAGAGGATGTTGCTATTGTTGTAGTTGCCATAGAAATTCCTATTTGAAGTAGGGATGCAATAGGAACTACATCAAGAGGAATCACTTTTATTTGTGAACTTTTCTCCTTCTCTTTTATCAACTTATCCATCTCTGCTTCCATCTCCTTGATATGTGCACTCTCCTCCACCAGTAGCTTCAATATTTCTTCTTTTTGTGAGTTTGTCTCTCCTAACTCCTTTTCCTAGGGATGTTTAGTCGTAGGTAGCTTCAATTGCTTCTTCAAGGCTACTATGTCCACATTCTTCTTCTTATTAATTTATTTCATGGCCTTTAAATTACCAGGATCAAAACCTGCTTTGATCACCATTTCCTCCCAATATTTAATTATGTTGTCTTTAGCAAGAGAGGAAAATTTCTCTAGTTCAAGGTGATATTGAACATTGTTCAAAGAAATTTGTAGTTTGGAAGCAATGAGGGTAGTTTGTGTGAAGGTGGAGTAGACCATTTCTCCTGTCTACCTGTGCATTTCCATTTGATCCAAAGGATGAACATCCTTTTCCTCAAACTCAAAGGTAGTCTTCTTGAAGTCAGTTGCTGATTTTGGTTGTGGAACATGTGCCTGTAAGAATGCCATATGCATTATTCCTTTATCTGTGTCATAGGTTGAATGAACCTGTGTTGGATTGAGGAAGACTGCTTCCTGAAATGAGCAGAAATGTTGTCATGAAGGGCTTGATTCCTCTATTTAATTTCTTTATATTTTTGGAAAATATCCAGCTTCCTCTGTTATGTGAATGTATCTAGTGTGTGAGGTGTTGTAGTTGGAGTCTCTTTTGTAGTTGAGGATGATGGAGAATCGATGGTACTCCTATCAAACTTCAAAGTTTGAGGTCCAAAGAGTACAATGGTACCTTTTGTTTCCTCCAGTAGTGGGAAGTCTACCTTAGAACTTGTCTTATTCTTCTTTGTGTATTTTTTGAATTATTTGGCTAAGACTTCTATTACTGAGGGAGAGTCCTCCTCTTTCGGTCTCTTCTCAGTATTTTCTATGGGTATAGGAGTCTCTGAGGTAGTCCTAGAAAGCACTTTCCCTTCGGCCTCCTGCAATGTGTTCTCTACCCAGTTCTTCTGGTTCATGTACTTCTTTATTTCTAGTCTTTGGGTATGCACATAGGGAGTTTCCTTCTATTCCACTCTTAGCTTAGAAATCACCCCAAAGGGTCATAAGACCATGTAAATATAAGAGGGAAATTCATTTGTTTCAGCAAGAGGTCTACCTCCTCTCTTACTGCTCTGTTGCTACAGATAAAATGTCGTATCTATGTCTTAATTCTAAATTGTGACTTCTTCTTAGCTTCCACAAAATTGTGTTCTATGAGTGGATTATTTGCCTGATGTGCTCCAAGGAAAGTATCCTCATTCGAAGGTACTTGGGCAATTTATATGGTGGAAACTCTGAGCCATAAAATCTTATCTTTGTAAATGACTGATATAGATACCAATCTCCTGTCTTCACTTGTTCACTGAGATGCAACAATTTCTGAGTATCCTCATTGATTCTTGGAATTTGTTGGCCACTTTGCAAACAAGTTTTTGGATAGACAAATTGATCAATAAACTCTGTAAAACTCAATTCCTGTGATTTTTTCTGATGAAAGAGGTCCAAAAAATAATGGATTGAGGCTCTACTTGCTGATTGAAATTTTGCACTACAAAGGGAAACTTGTTTGTTTGGAAGAAAATGAACATGCACATAAGAATGGAAGAATATCTTAACATTCCTTCAGTTAAAAACTAGAGGAATTGTTCATGAATTACATATGCAAGAAAGTGACCATAGTCAAAGGTGACTGATAGTCCTTCTTCTATGGAAAGAGTGGATAGAGAGCATAAAATAGGCTCATCTACCCATTCATCTGAAAAGTAACCAAGTAGGTAGGACAAGACAGAAATAATCTCTAGTTCTTTGAGGGAAAATAGAAGAGGGATAAGGGTGATTCTTTTGGGGGAGTTGAGAATCTTCTGGCAAGAAGACCTCAAAAATACTGGCTCTCTGGGGGAAGGTGAGTTTTTGATGGATTTTTTTGAGAGCCTCAAGGGAAAAGGGAGTCAAAGAGTCACTGTAGGGGACCTGCAACATTTGGGTTATACTTTTAGAGGTAATGGTGAAAAGGATTTCTCATTGGGGGAGATGAAAGCCCTCTTATTTGAGAGATAAGAGGCATGACACTTGAGGAAGAATTCAGGGAAATAATAGGACTAGGGGAAAATGAACATGGGTATTCTAGACTTCCAAAGGTTAATCTCATCACACTGGTCAAGGTAAGTGTTGAGCATTGGAAAAGGTATATAATTACCACTTATTTCTCTATCCTTTCCTTTAAATCATAACTTCTTTACATTCTAAGATGGTCATATGATGAAGGATTATGATAGAATTAAGGGGATTTGTGATTAATGAAAAATGATTAATTATTGTCCTTTTCTATGAAAAAAGTGAAGAAAATGGAAAATCGCCATTCCGAAGGAAAAGACAAGGTAAAACCAACTATTGTACCTTTGACAGGGAACTGTATCTAGATGAGGAAATCGAGATCGGAGCGCATGGGCAAGGAAAAGGAAGAAGAAACATGATATCAATGCAAGAGGATGAAAATATAGCTGAAGATTAAAGATATGGAAAATCCCTCAGGATCCTTTGATCCTAAGGGATCGCTAGCTCAAGACTATCTATATTTTTGGTATTTCCACCTGGCCATTATAAAAAGGGATAGCGTTGCTAGCCCAAGGGGTGGATGTTATTGTTGATTTATAGAATTTGTTGTTGTAATCTGAACTTTGATCATCGACTCTCCTTAAAGAGTGATAGTTGTAACTCTGTTTTCATGATTAATACATAAACTTTGTTGTTGTTCTATTATCTAATCCTGGAGTAACCATAGTAGTGCGTCCCTAATGGCTAAGGGCTTGGCCCTAGTGGATCACTTGCTTTTTGTATCATTACTTTCCAATTACAAGTCATGTGTGGTTTGATTTCTTTTGCATTCCTTTAAATTCGCTTTATTCAATAGTCTTATGTTCCTTAACATTTCATTGACTTGCTTTGTTATATCAAATTCATAATTGAAATAGCAAGACTATTATTTGCAACTGGAAATGTTATGTTATTCATTTACAGCTTGAAATTGTTGTTCATTTACAGGTTGACATCATTATTCATTTACAGATTGATATTGTTGTTCATTTAGCTACGATTTACTTACAATTGTGATTGTTTTTCATTTGATTACTATTCCATTACAACTACAATTGTTGTTCCCTTATAACAATGGTTAATACCCATTATGTCAGAATAAGATTACTAATTCCATAATCGCTCTGTGTTTACATTTGATTAAGTTTGTTGTTCAATATTGCGTAGACTTACTTAGGTTTGTTGTTCCTTACTTAGATTGTTGTTCAATTCATTTATTAGTTAAAGGTTGCTTTTCAATTTCTTTTGGTTAAGATTGCTGCTTAATTCATTCATGTAGATTAAGCTTTGTTGTTAGATCTTTTCAATAGATTAGTTGTTGTTCCTTTTCTGTTAATTGAATTGTCATTTCAAGTATTTTCTTTGGTGTGAATAGGAAGATCTACAACTGTAGCGAACATTGACTACTGTTGTATAGTTCCCAGATTGGAAATCTTTCCTTTGATTGATTTTCATTTACATCAGTTTACAAAGGAAAGAGTTATCATTACTGCATCCTTGACTGATGATTGTTGTAGTTTCTTAAGTGAATAATTTAGTTACAAAGCATTTAAGTTTCTTTCCATTATAATTAGAGTTTGTTTCCAGCATTTATTTACTTTTCTAAAGCACTATACTACTAGCATTAATCTTGAACAAGTGACCACCTTAGATTGAGTGCACTCTTGAGATAAAAAAAAAATCGTACCTGGATTGATAATTAATGTAGGGTAAATAAAGGTTAAAAAGTCCCTTTTTACTGCCCAACATTTTGGTGTTGTTGCCGGGGAGAGTGTAGCCATTTGCTTCTTTTGAAGAGAAAGTAATGTAAGTACTTGCTAGGAGAGAGTTGGGTTTTAAAAACGAAAGGTAAGAACCTGCATACGAAGCATGTAACAGCCCTACTCCCCCACCCGCTTTCCTGCAGATTTGTTGTTATTTTGGGTAGAAATAAGTATTTGATTTGTGTGCATGACTAAGCAAAAAAAGCTTGAAAAGAATCTTAAACCACTACCCAATCCTGATAAAGCTAAGGGGCCGGTGACCCTTGGCTGATCGACCTTTATGGACGAAATCCTTTAAAAAACAAAATCTCAGCCTTCAGTAGGACCTAGAAAAGCTGCTTCTAGACAACCTACTAGTTCCCTTCAGGCCATAGAATGACCATCTGTAGCCTTTTCTGAGGTGAACAGCCAAACAGAGGAGCAAGATTTTCAAGAAATTGAGAATTCTAGCCCAAAATCATTACAAAAAGGGAACCTTAGTAATCTCTGTGAAGGAAGAGGAGAAACAGGGGAAACTAAAGAACCAAGATCTCCTCTTGGAATAGTTCAGCCATTAAGCAACCCAAATAAGGGAAGTGCTGTAAAAATCACCCAAAAAAAGCATGAAGAACCTAAAGAACTAAAATTCCCCCAGACATTAGTTCAGCGAGGAACTCTCATCATCCCAGACAAAGGAAGTGATGTTAAGACCATTCCTACTCCTTCTAGCCAGCCTAGGAATACCCTCCTAGAAATCCTAGAAGGTTATTGACACATATTTGACCAAATGACTCAGAACCAGCAAACCCCACAAACCTCTACACTGCAATATCCCATTGTAGATATTGCAGTTAATGCCTCTATGAAGGTTATTCCTCTCAAGCATATCCCTAAATTCCATGGCCTAACATCAGAAGATCCAGACGCATTTTTGTTTGAATTCTATGTGTTTTGCAAGTGGTATGACTATACCACCAATCCCCAAAAGCTGAAATTATTCCCCTCTACATTAAAAGGGGCTACTTTACAATGGTTTATGGGGTTAGGTGGAGGTGTCATAAATGACTAGGATCAAATGAAAGGTGATTTCCTAAAAAATATCAAGATTATTGTAGGTCTAGCGAGTTAAAAGATGAAATATTTTAGATGGTAGCTAGACCTAATGAGACACTGGAAGAATATGTTGAACGATTTCAGTATAATCTTCAGAGATCGCCTTATGCATCAGTACCCTTACCTAACAACGTATTAAAAACAACATTAATTCAAGGCATGAAGGAACAATGGATTGAAACACTAAATATTATGGGAACAGGAGACATCTATCAAGAAGATTTTGCTAACATCATTGATTTATGTATTAGGAGTTCGCGGGGCAGCACAAGGCTAAAACCAACAGAACATGACAGGTTCACAATGGACAATAAGATCACTGGTAAAGGAGTAACCCGCATAGAAATCGAAAATTTACTGGAAAATTTCAAAACTGATATATTGGGGACTCTGGCAATGCAGCTTGATATTATGCAAGCGAAACAGAAACAAGCAGAAGCAGAGAAAAATTTGGCAATATTCTACCCTAGATGCGAAAAGAAACACAGCCACAAGGAGTGCCCACTAGATGCAGTTCAAATCTACACTATTTGTACAAAAAGTCACTCCACAGGGAACTGTCCCTCACTTCATGGTTTGAAAGCAGTATACAATGAAGCGGAAGAAGAATCAAAACCGGTGTACCTACTTAATCAGCACCGTCAATGGCATCCATGGCAATCAAGTATGTCCTCCAGTCCGTCTTCTTCATTCCAACCCCCGCAATATCATGCTCAACAATATAATACAATGTGGCAAAATCAACCTCCCTTCTCAAGTTGGTCACAACAACCATTTCCTTCATCATCTCTATGGCCAAATAAAACAAGCCAATCTAATTGGCCAAATTTTCCCTACTCTCCACCATATTGGCAAAACCATGCATATCCAACACAATGGTCCCCTCCCACTTCGCAGAGTCAAGCTTAGCAGTCAAACTGGCAGAGAGTGATGAACCAGCCAGCTGGAACCATTCCACTCCCTCAACCTACACTGCCAACGCCATATGCACTACAAAAAAATCCCTAGTCCAACTTAAGATCGCAACTACTAGCCTAACCAAACCCGAAACCAAATAACAAACTGGTTCAATCTGTTCAAATAATTAAAACACCAGAACTAGAAACCAGTCTAAGGGATTGCAACGACCTTCAATTAAGGTCTGGGCGCATTAAAGAAACCAAGGGAGATAAAAATTTTCAAGTTGAAAATAAGTTACCCGTAGAACAACCATTACAAGAAGAAGATGTGGTCAGACAACAAACTCATGACCAAGAAACCACATCTTCTCCCCCATTCCCAAAACGATTAATCATATCGTGCCCTAGAGAACATCCTAACTTTGATATTCTGGGAGAACTAAAGAATTTGTATATAAATATCCCACTCCTCCAAGCTATCCAAGATATCCCAATATATGCAAAAACCATCAAAGAGCTATGTATAAAAAAAACCAAGGAGGAGAATAACAAATAACCCAACAATCCAAGTAGTTGGCACCTTATCTAATTTGTTATTAGGAAGAGAAGCACCTGTCAAATATGAAGACCCGGGGAATCCAATAGTGACAGGGAAAATCAATGGAAAAACCTTTTCAAATGCCCTAGTTGATTTAGGAGCTGCAATTAATATTTTAACAACCACTACTTGTCAAAAACTAGGCATTACATCAGTAGAACCAACCTCCACCTTATTAGAACTGGCTAACCGATCACTAGTTAGGCCAGAAGGTACACTACATGATGTAATGGTATCAATAGATTCCTAGGAATATCTTGCCAAATTTCTGATAATAAACCCCAAAAACTGCCTCGATGGACACCCGTTAATTTTAGGCAGACCTTGGCTTGTGACTGTTGATGCTTACATTGCATGCTAACAAGGCAATATGACCATCACTATAGGGAGTAACATCAAGAATCTAGCTCTATACCTTCCAACCTAGCCAAGTGTAACAATAATAAAAACTAACAAACATCCTATATCATACCTCACAGAAAACATTAGGTCCCCATTAACCATAGAGGATGCCCTCGATTTTAAAGATCAAATAGAGGATGATGTTATTAAAAACTTCATTAACCAAGTTGAATCCAGATCCCATGTACAATGTCACATGATAGAGGCAACATTTGGCAATGAACTAGAATAAGATCCTCTCAAAGACACTCATGATCAAACAATACCCAGTACCTCTATTTCAAATAGAAAAACTATAGAGATTGAGCTAGGAAAAACCTTGAACATCAATAATAACCTAACTCCTGAACAAGAAGAAAAGTTGGTCCAACTACTAAGAAAATATAATGAAGCTTTTGCATGGGACTATCCGGACATGAAGGGAATCAATCCTCAGTTGTGTGCACACTACATTTATACAGAAAAAGATGTGAGACCCATTCGCCAACCCCAACATAAACTCAACCCTCACCTAAAAGACAATGTGAAAGCTAAATTACAAAAAAATTTGGATGTAAACTTTATTTATCCGATCTCTAATAGCAAGTGGGTCTCTCCACTAGTAGTGGTGCCAAAGAAGAATGGAAAGTGGAAGACTTGTGTAGATTATAGAGAATTAAGCAAAGCAGCCCAAAAAGACCACTTTCCCCTTCCATTCATTGATCAGGTATTAGACACATTAGCAGGAAAGAAACTCTTTTCTTTCTTAGATGGCTTTAGTGGATACAATCAGATTCAAATTGCCCCTGAAGACTAGGAAAAAACTACTTTTACTTGTCGTTAGGGAACTGTCATGTGGAAAGAGTTAACCTTGCGGACAAAACCAACCTCCCTAGAAGCCTAAGACTTTCTAGTGACAAACAAGACAATTAAGAGCAATCCTTCTCTAAACATGCATTTACCA